>JABXWE010001322.1:0-46483 GCA_014611495.1 Limonius californicus | reverse complement strand
AAACGCAATTATTTCAACTCTTTCTGAAATCGAATGAACAATTTTAAATATTGAATGAAAAAAACGACAACTACGAAATATGTCGTGAAGTTGATGTAAAAAAAAAGACATCACAATACCTTTTGCTTATTTCTTCGAATGTAAACACAAGCAAAGTGAACTTAACCTCAAAGCATATCTCGTCGTGAAAGGAAACGCTACTTGAAAAATGCAGCACTATACAATATTTTTTTCAGCGGATTATATTCAAGTTTGCCACCATGACAACCCGGATTTAGGCGGTTGTATAAAAAATTCAATTGAGATACTGCGACCTCGCCTCAAAGAGGGTATACCAGAACTAGATGTTCCTCCTCTCGAACCATTATATTTTGATACTTTAAGTTTCCACTCATCATCAGGTGGATCTCATCTAGCAACCAATATAACGGACGTGAAAGTGTTGGGAGCATCAAATTTTAAAATTTTAGAGATAACGTAAGAAATATTTAGCTACCATGATTTAATTTATTCGTAGACACATAATAAATAATATTATTTATTCCTACAGTCCTACAACAACTAAGAATGGTAACACATTTAAATTTGAAGCAGTAGTCCCCCAACTTCAAATAGAAGGACAATACGAAATTGACACAAGAGTACTCGTTTTGGAACTAAAAGGCAAAGGACCATTTCACGCTAACATCAGTAAGGAATATTTTGATTATGATAATAGTATGTACATACAGAAGAAAAAATATTTTTAGCTGATTTCCAATTCAAATGTACCCTGAAAGGCGAGAAGGTTCAAAGAAAAGGTCAAGATTATCTTCAGTTTGAGAAAATGAAATGTAATTTAATTGTTGGAAAGGTATATATGCATCTAGAAAATCTATTTAATGGTAATCCATTACTTGGGAGGGCTACAAACGACGCAGTCAATGATAATGCGGATGCTGTGTTTGAAGAAATTAAACCAAGCTTATTAAATTCCCTTCGAACGAAGTTTACAGACATAGCTAATAAAATTACTTCTTCCTTTACATATTCAGAATTGTTCCCGTAAACGGTCCCCACGTTGATGAATATCGTAGAGAAGAAATTACACACGATTTTGTTTCAAGATTTAAATAAAATATTATAAATTAAAAACGGAAAATATTTTAAAAATTATATATATTATATATATTACAAATTTTAGGTATAAGTAAACCCAAAATAAGAGGCAACATAAAAAATGTAGGCAAAAAAGTGAGAAATAAATGTTTGTGATATTTTAATTACTGTGAGATACCGTATGTTTTACTGAATTGTGTAACTTTAGGGCGTGATCAAGTATTAGAAAAAACAACTTTGTGTTGACTGTTTCATTAATAAATTTTATACTATAACTGTATTTCGGTTCATACAAAAAATATTATACTGTCAGTTCAAATTTATTTTTCAGTATCATTGGTGCAAACCAGGAAGCAACACACATTAAATGGTAAGTACCTGCAGGTTATCGTCTAGCATTACCTTCTAATTTACAAAAGATGTACGGGTAAATTGTTTCTAAATAAAAAGAAAAGGAAGAAAGCAGATTCATTCAAATTTTGTACAAAATTCTGCAAAACATGTATGACACGAACCAGAATTTTTTGAGGAAGTCTGTCTATGAGCTTGCAGTAATAGGTCAAAATTACATTGACATCTATGAGAAAACTATCAAAATAATCATGTGCCTGTGGATAATGTATAGAGGTTTCACAATAATTGTTTATTGCATTGTATTATTTTTCTGTGTCCTGGGGTACATTTTCTGGTGTTTATAAGTTATACTAAGTATGAGCAGGATTATCATGGCAAATGATTTGCCTCTCTGTCCTCGGTGATTACACTGACACGACGCCGATTCTGAACATTCTGTAGATTTGGTTCAACATTCTGTGTCATGTCATACTAGACTAAAACAACAGTTAATTTAAATAAAACCAACAATAAATAACCTTTGCCGACAAATGGCAAATAATCACTCATAATAATTGATGCAAATATCATGGACGACGCTTTTAATCAAGAACAAATCCTACAGAATAAACCAGAAACACCAATCAATCTTTTTCGGAAAACAATAAACAAAAAAAAAACGGACCCAGAAGGAATCAACAGATCAACATGCAATAGACAAAATGTTACTAACAATTAAAAAACAATAAGCTAAAACCCACAACAATACAACTTTACTTATTAAAATTTTAGAAACTTCTTTGATGAGTTAAATTCAGCAAAGAATCCACTTGGCATATCAAAAAAGTGCGCAGATGATGTTGACAATCTAATGATTACTTTAAGTTTAAAAGACACGTGTAGTTGACTAAATAAAAAAAATTCCCGTTCACAAGAATATTATCCAACTTACAAAAAAGAATAATAGAAGAAAAACTTTCAGATGATCTAGTTCTAGATGCTTCTTAAACCATCTTCATGCGCTTAAATAATAAACCAAATTCGTACGCTGATAGTAAATTAATTTTATACTATGCAACTATCGATCCACTGCACATAAAACGATAAATCAAACATAAAACAACTGAAAAATGAAGAACAGAATAGAAAAATATCACAAATAATAAGGTAAGAAATATCCAAGGCACCATAGATGTTATGTTCGTTTGGTTTTGCCGCTTCACCTAAATTAAAGTTTCATTTTAAATGCCGCTTACTATATTATTATTATTTCCGGAACACAGTTTGGTGTGGACCTTTTTTTGTTATCATGCAGAATTGCCGATTGATTTTTTGTCTACGCGCTTAACCTACCCTTGAAGGGGGTCCTACGTGTTAAGTTGTTCTAGAATTATTGCACCATATTTCGCAATATGATGAAAGCTGCTGGATACTTTCGTTCGTTTTTCTCTTGAGACGAATTTAACATCTGCTTCGGCCCAGTTGCTTGCAATAAGTGCCACAATCAAGTAATCAAGTCCTGCTTCTTAAGAACACAAGAACGCCCCAAATTGTGCCTGCCTCTCTCTCTACACTCCCTTCAACGAAAACTAAGGTAAAAGAAATTGTTTCTGGTGTTGTGAAAACCTTTTTCAGGGTTTCATTTTCAAGTTTCAAGTGCCGAACCTTTTTTTTTTATGCGACGGAAAGCGACCTTCAGTCGCCAATTGTCATTTTCTTTTTTTCTGTTGACTGTAAAGAGTAAATAAATTGTATTTGGTTTGTAAACTCAGACGCGATTGCCTGCATAGATTGGTTTTAAGAAATTAAATGCCGTAAGCCCGGGATGGCGAGCCTCGGTTTGAACGTTCAATTACCCTTGTATTAATTAACTAAAAATATTACCATTTTCAATGTAATCATTATATTTTTTGTATCATGTGTCGGTAATTTAAAAAAAGTACAATTATATTTGTCTTGAAATTTACCATATCTTTTATTTTTGTGTATTGTTTTATTTTTGTGTGCATGAACTTTGTAAGTTTTATATACAGGAGGAGGTACAATAAAGATGAGTTCGATTCCCGTAAGCTGCTGGCTTCTCTGCCTTCCACGAGAACTGGTAATCTGCTGTGATTTGGAAGGTGGCGCCCGTTAATTTTGACCTACTCTGTACACAACTGCGTACGATTTCCCTCCCGTAAGCGGTTCTCGTGAACCACCCCTACTCCTCTGAGCTAAGCCGAAGGCCTTTTCCATCAGTCCTGTTGCGGGTCGACGAAAAAGCTTGTTTGTCGCGTAACAATTAGTATTGTGACATTTCAAAATTTATGACAGATATAATTTTGACAAGCGTAATTATTTCCATTGTCTCTCCATTAATTGTTCAATGTTTTAGTTGCACATTTGTAATTGGTTATCAAGGTGTAGAGTAAGGAAAATTCTATTTTGTGATTGGTTACACAGCGTTGAGTTATAACTCAACACCTGTGAACAATAGTACATATTACATATTATTACATATTACTTATGAAAAACTGCTGTTGTTGGATAAAGTATCTAAAGAACAATTAACCGCTTGAACCAGATAACATACCCGCTGAAATTCTAAAACAGATTGGGTCAAACTGTACAAGAATATATATTAACTAATCCTGAACACGTGGGATAAAGAACAAATACCTCAAGAATGGAAAACTAGCATCGTGTGCCCCATATATAAAAATGATGACAAGCTGAATTGTAACGACTATCATGGAATTAGTTTGCTCTGTGTAGCATATAAAATATTAGCTAACTTAATACATAACAGATCGATACCATATTATAAAGACATAATTAGCAAAAATCAACCAGCCTTCAAGAAAGACACATCAACGACAGTCCAAATTTGCATACTTTTATAGCAAGTGATGGAGAAAACGTGGGATATGGCTTTGATAGATATCAGATCTTTATATACTTCCGACAAACATATGATAGAGTAAACAGTCATGCACTACACGAAATACTTGAATAATTTACAATACAAAAAGAAACTAATAAAATTAAGGCCATCCTTGACGAAACACACATACAAGTGAAGATCCAAGGAAAAACATCAGAAGTAGCGACAACAACAAGAAGTTTCAGACGGGGAGATAGCTTGTCACCAGTAGATCTGTTAAACCTACCACTAGAAAAAGTTGTCCGTAGTATAAACATCAACCTAAACAGCACGACATGCAGTAAATCACCGCAAGTATGCCGCGACATAAACGTAATGAGGAGAACGATATTAGGTGCCAATAAAGTTTTCGCGGAATTCGATTATCAAGGAAAACAGGCCGGACTTGAAATAATTACAGAGAAAACAAAGGTCATACTGACCAAGAATAAACCAAATTTAATAACCGAAACCTTCAGCTCAGACGCAGTCAACAGCTTTAAATACCTAGGAACTACTATAACCAATGACAATCATGAAACATCAGAAATCAGAAAGAGAATACTTAGTGCAAGCCAGTGGCGGCTCGCCAAGTGAAGCAGGTGAAGTATCCCTTCACTTAAAATTTTCATTTAATTGCGAATATTTATTTAAATTACATAACAAATTATTTATTTATCGGCATTACACCTATTAGGAGTTTTTTATTTATGGCATACATACTCGTAGATACAATAAACTTAGTGAAAACAAACACAATAAATTTTTTCTGGTCCCCTTGTATTTAACATTTAAATTTTAAATGCAGTCCGTCGAGCGTGAACACAGTGACCATAAAAAATCTTACCTACAACACTGGTGTAATTGTAGTGAAGAGTCAGCCTTAAACGTATTTTAACTCTGCAGTCAATTGGTTCACGGTGAATCGCACAAGTGAAGAGCTCAGTCGCAATCAGCCGCTGAACTGAATGTTCAGGTTTGACAGTCGGTATTTAAACGATTTCAACAATTTTGAATTTACATTTTTAGCTGTAGTATTTAATGATATTTTCTCTCTCACTGACATACTATTTGATGTTCTCCAAAAGAAATCATTGGATATTAATTTTTGTGTTACAAAAATAAATAAAACTATTGAACTATTAAAGAGGAAAAGGAATGGCGATTTCTTTGATACACTCTACGAAAAGACTAAGGCAATAGAAATAACACAAATCGATATTTCTAAGCGCCCTAAGCGGGAATACGCTAGCCTTACAAATAATGACATTACAAGAAACTATAGAATTTTGTTTCATGAAGTACTGGATCACATTGTAATGGAAATGGAAGTAAGGTTTCAAGACTGTGATAAGTTACAATTCATGTCTTTGGCTGATATTACGAAATTCGAACAATATGATTCGTGTTTTTCGTCACAGAATAATGCATATAGACTGGGCGGGTTCGAAACAAAAGTGCTAAGGAAAATTTTAGGGCCGGTTAAGGAGGATGAGTAATAGAGGAAGAGATGGTACAATCAACTATACGAGGAGTATAAAGAAGCAGGTCTGGTGACACATATAAGCCTGTGGAGGCTGAGATGGGTTGGACAGTTATGCAGAATGCATGAAGATTCCGTAGCAAGAAAGGTAGAAGAACCAATCTCGGAAGTCACAAAAAGCAGAGGGCGCCCCAAGGAAAAGATGGAGAGAAGAAATAGATGAAACTGCACGAGCACTCCTAAACACTAGGTACTGGAGAAGAGAGGCTATGGACAGATGACGAGCAAAACTAGGGGAGGACACGGCCAGATATAAATAAGTAAGTAAGTAAGTAAGTAAGTAAGCCTTAAGTACCTTAAATAAACATGCAATTTTAAAAGTAAAATTCTTATTTGTCGATCCATTACAAAATTACAGGGTCTTCTCTTCTCGTAAAATCAGGAATGTCTTACTGAATTAACATATATCCTGGGAAAAACGTATGCAGTTTTGAAAAATTCTGCATTTTTACTAGCGTTGGGCAAATGCATATTAGCATGTCTTTTCCTATTGAGCATCATCTGTTTATTTTTCTCTTATACACGTTTTTAATGTTTAGACTCATAAAAAGTAAATACTTTTTGCTTATTTTGCATATATTACAACTTTACGGCACGTGGCATATGCTCGTGCATACTTTGTCTTTTAAGGGCATGAAAATGCATATTCCAGCAAAAAAATTCAAAAATAAAACATCAAACAAATTTTTTGGAAATGAATGTTCTATAATTTCTTACGGGGAAATAGCTTAATATTTCCTAAATATCTGACAACAGAAAGTTCAGGTAAAGTACAACCATTATTTTAAGGCCGAATCTTTGAGCCGCTGTTATATTGTTATTTCCTCTCGGCGTCAAGCTTGTAATGCCGTAACAAAAGAACGGGCGGTTGTTACTAGTCCACAGGTCTGTACTCTGTGTGTTATTTTAAAATGGAAACTTAATGGTATTTTAATATTTTGCCTGTATAGAAACGTTTGAAAATTAACAATGAAGTAAAGAATTTCCCTTTCTATTTGTTGTTCGGATGAGTCAGGTAATTAAGCTTAATTACTTGGCATTGTGTACTTTCCCAAATTAAAGGGTTGATGCAGTCTTAGTTGTCAATTTGAACGTACCTATTTTCGAAATAAATACACCCAACCTCCTCGACATATATCAGATATGATTAAGCAAAAACATAAAACACGTAGACAATGGCAACAAACTAGAGATCCAAGATTGAAAACTCTAACTAATCGATTGACTCGCCAAATTAAATGGGAACTTGATCATTTACGATTTAACTCTTATAAGAAGTATATCTCTGAATTTCAACCCGGTGAACCTTCAATGTGGCTGGCAACGAAAAGAATACTAAGAAAACCAGAAATCATCCCTCCAATTACAGTGAACGATAACACCTATAGTACAGATCAAGAAAAAACTAATATAATTGCCGACTACTTAGAGCAAACCTTCACCACACAACCGAACTACAATAATGCAGTATCTGACAAATATATCGAGTCCCAACTAGAAGACAGAATGCCCAAGCAAAATTCAGAAATAGATTATACTTCCCCAACCGAATTTCTTAAATTTATCAAAAAACTCTCAACCAAAAAATCGCCTGGGCACGACTCTATTCCCAACATAATACTAAAGAAGCTGACAAGAAAAGCTCTAGCCTACTTAGCTACTTTGTTCAATAGATGTCTGAGCTTAGGACACTTTCCAGTAAAATGGAAACACGCCCATATAATTGTATTTAAAAAGCCCAATAAAGATGGAAAAAAACGTTGAAAGTTACAGGCCGATAAGTCTTCTCTGCGCGCTTTCCAAAATATTAGAGAAAATTATCCTAGTGCGAATTAATAAAATAATAAAAAACAACAACATTTTACCACCTTTCCAATTCGGCTTCAGAGCCCATCATTCAGCTATCCATCAGCTAAAGCGTGTCACCGAAATTATTGAGACCGGATTCGAAAACAAGCAGTACACTGTAATAGCCTTTATCGACATTGCCCAAGCATTTGATAAAGTTTGGACCGCTGGAATACTATACAAATTAATTCAACTGAATATAATGCCTTACCTTATCATAATAATTGCATCATTTTTACAACACAGAACATTCCAAGTAAGGATTAATAGTACGTACTCCAGCAGTAGGAAAACTAAAGCCAGGGTGCCACAAGGCTCAATCTTAGGTCCTAGGCTTTTCAACATCTTCATGCACGACATCGGCGACGCATCCAGTAGCACAATAGGAATGATCGCAGACGATACAGCCCTAATTTCCCAACGTGACACCCTTAATGAAGCAGTAGAAGAACTCTAAATGAATGTGAATAGGCTGTGTAAATGGTTCGACAAATGGAACATTAAGATAAATCCCAACAAATGTGAAACATAGATATTCACACTGAGAAGGATAAGGGAACCACCTGAATTAATTATCAACGGACAGCAAATTGCATGGAATGCCAGGGACAAAGCCGTCAAGTATCTTGGGGTATATCTGGATACCACTCTGACGTGGAGTATACATATTAACAACAAACTTAATCAGTGCTATTCTCGTCTTTCAATGTTGTATTCCTTAATAAATCGAAAATCTACTCTACGTGTGAAGTGCGGCATATTAATATATCAATCCTTATTAAGACCAATATTAACTTATGCATGTGAAGTTTGATGTATTAATACAAGCAAAACAAATATTCGCAAACTCCAAACAATACAAAACAAATTGCTGCGAATAATCGTAAACGCCCCGTGGTTTGTTAGAAACCTACAATTACATAACGAACTAGGTGTACCGCATATTGAAGAACACATAGAAAAAATAACCAAAAAGTTTTTGCGTAATATAAACAAATGTACCAGTGAAAAACACTTCGGTATGGGACAGAAAAATATCCATACCAGACTTAAGCGACAGTTACCTCAGGACAAATATCCAGTAGCATATAATAGTGATTAACTCTTTAATTTAATAAACTTACTTAGTTTAATTTAGTTACTGAGGAGCCTTAGCCGTCCTCTTGCAAAAACCCAATATTGTAATCACTTATAACTTTACTGTGTATAGCATGTAATATGCTGGGCTGGTAAATAAACATAATAAAAAAAAAGTTGTCAATTTGTAGCGTGTAATAGTTGTACACAGATATTAGTTTTATTTGTGTTTCGCATTATTATGGATCTTTGGAGATCTTTTGACTGCGATGATGATAGTGGTAGCAACGAAGAAATTGATGTAAGTTTAGATTCCAGTCATTGCAGTAATGATACTGAACAGATAGAAGAAAATGAAAAAAAAATGCGTCGTTACCATCCCGTTGAAGGGTAACAAATTATTTTAAACGTCTACAAAAATTAAAAACACAAGAAATCAGTAAAGTATTTTTTAGATGGTAATAACTACGGCATTATTAAACGTGTTTCGGAATTGACAGAAGTTCTCTATGTAACTGTGCGTTGCATAATAAGAAGAGGATGTGTGAAAGACCGTAAAGAAGCAGTAACTCGGCAACTTAAGAAAATTGATGTGGCAACAAGAGAAAGTATACGAGATATTATTCATGATTTTTATAAGAACAATTCCGTTCCATCTTTAGAAAACGTGTTGAAAAAAATTAATGAAAAACACCGTTTCTTTTATAAAAGCTTCGAAACCGTGAGGAATTTAATGATATGGGATTTCGGTACAAAACCATAAACAAACGACAATACGTTATGGACAGTGATCGTATTGTGCGGTTAAGGCAGAATACCTTACAAAAATGGAATCTTATCGACCAGAAAATCAGCCAATTGTTTGGTTAGATGAAACGTGGTTCGATACGCACGATATTGTAAATAAAGGTTGGACTGATGGTACGCCAAAAACAGTTTTGGATATCCCATCGTCAAAAGGAAAACGAATAATTATTATATATACATGCCGGCTCCGAAAATGGCTTTATAAACGGATGTTTAAAATTATCAGCAAAAAGTTTTAAGAGTTCTTTCGCGGTATACCACCAAGATACGAACGCAGATATAGGTATGTTCGAAAATTGGTTTTGTGAATATTTACTTCCAAATATTCCAAAAAATAGTTTTATTGTAATGGATAATGCATCTTGTCATTCGAGACAATTACAAACAATTCCAAACGAAAACACGAGGAAAGCTGACATTATATCTTTTTTGCGAGATAATAATATTCCTATACATGATAACGCTAAAACCAAAGAGAACTTGTTGAAACTTTTAGAAGGAAGAAATTTGCAGAAGAAATACTTCGTCGACGAAACTGCACTTAAAAGTGGATTTTGTGTTTTACGATTACCTCCATATTATCGCCAGTTTAGATCGAAATGAAATTGTTAAAAAGGACAGTACGAAAAAGGATTACGTCTCCCCTGATAAGTTATAAGTGATAGTGTTTTGAATTTAATTAAAGATGTTGTTCCAGAAATTGATAAACACTGGAAAAACTGTGTGCAGCATGTACTTAAAGTGGAAAAAAAATATTCTCCAAAATACAAGGTGAAACCGTTAATAATAAGTTTACGCGACGATTCTTCAGAATTTTCTGAATATTCCGATTCCGACTCGGATTAGTTTTTAAAGTTCTATTTAATTAATTAATTAATATATATGGATTTAGAACAAATATATTGAAGGCTTTTTGTGGCATGTATTAGTGCATATTATATGCATTTTCTTTACGGCATATCTGCTCAACTCTAATTATTACCATCTTCACTCAAACGAATTCACAATTACATAGAAAGTACATGAAGTTAGATTTTCCCTACTTGACTTTGAGAGAGTACCTATCCTTCTATTGAATTACTGTGGAAAATATGAGTACCATTTTGAAATATCCTCTATTATTAATAATTACAAGGGCTTTGCTAAAAGTTTATCAGATCGAATTGTTTCATAAATCCCTTTTGGCATGATATTCCTTTACACACTAATGTCATTGGTATTAATATTTAGTAATTAAACAACCGTTGAAAAATATTACATTTTTACCTTAAGTGAGAGACTGCGGTTGCTATTCCGTAAGGGCCTCGGCGAATGCAAAAGAAACACGGAATAGCAGCACACACTATCAAACATCTTGCACTTTCAAACACTTTAGTGAAACTGATATTATTTCCCTTAATATTGGAAGTACGAGATGTACATAATCAATCGGTAGGTCACATAATGTTAGGACAATCAATGGGAACTTTCCAGGCGATTATAGCTGAGAAGCGCAAGAAACCTAATTTAACCTGTACTTGTGCAACAGTTTGTACAAATTCTTATCTGTACTTTACTTTAGCAAAAAACTTGAAAATTATGACATAATTAGTTTCGAAAAATCCGTACTAGTTTTAGTTTTGAATTAACGAAACACCAAATTATGCATTTCAATTTACTACAAGATGTTTTTATGTATTATACGTTTACCAAAAGGTGAGAAGAGAAAAGAAAATTTTGTTGACTAATAATAGCTAAAATTAGCACCTCTTTATTAAATAAGGCCAGGGGAAGTGCAGAGCCCGTTCGAATTGATAAGGCGATAGTTTTGTCATCAGACAAGGTGGTCGCTTGCGAACATAGCCCTACCTATACCTGCATATTATGTCGCCCTAACCTGGAATTACCGTACGTCCTGTAGATTTTAACGTTTAAATGTTAAACAGAAATAATTTTATGTATTTTAGAATGCGCGTTTGAGTAAATAGATGGTTAAGGTAATTATACAACAATTATTTATCAGTGATTTTAGAAACGATACCGTCAAACGGGATGAATCGGAACGAAACTTCATGAAATTACAAAGAAATTTCTCTTTAATATATAAATAAAGCAGTTTTAGGATCCTGATACTATTAAGAAGGCTGTCGAGGACCTAAAATCAATGGCGTGAGTCTAAGGCAGTGCAAGTACAATATTCCTGTCGCTACCTTGTACAAACACTTCAATAGCAAGGGTAATTTGAGAAAAATTAGTGGGCAGGCAGCAGTGGCGTAACAACCACCCCCGCAACCCCCGCACCGCGGGGGCGGGGCGTACGTTTTGGGGGGCCCCGCTCAATTATTACAGTAGGTACCTACTAGAAACATAAACACATTTAAAAAATTGAAAAATATTTGCAGTTTTACTGTACGAAATTTTTGAAAGCAGTCACTATTAAATGTTGGTAACTTGAGACATTTTAAAATTTAAAAAAAGGGTCCTTGCAAACCACAGGAGAATTTTAAAAAAGATCCCAAAGGAAGATCATTTTCTACTTCATATTACACGGTTACTGTGAAAACTGGCAATGCTATGGAACGGATGTGGTTGTGCTATTCGCCACGATTAAATGTTGCTTATTGTGAAGCTTGTTGGCTTTTTGGTGATAGAAGTAATAAACATTTCAAAGATTCGTGGTGCAAAGGTGTGGACGATTGGCAAGGCATTTCTAAAAAAATTAAAGATCATGAAATCTCCATGGTACACCTGCTGGCTTGCCGTACATACGATAGTTGGAAGCGAGGTGCGACCATTGAAAGTTTAGTCCAGTTTAAAGATGAAGTTAAAAAATGGAGAGATATTTTATGACTTTGGCCGTTTGTGATTTGGCGTTTCGGGGGCATCGGGAAAACAAAGAGTCGATCCAAAAGGGAAATTTTTTGTCTATTGTGCAATTGTTGGCTAAGTATTATCCAGTGTTAAATTCACACTTATGCAATGAAAGAGAGGAAACCAAATACCTTAGTCCAAAGATAAAAAATGAACTAATTCACCCAGTTTCGTTACAACTAAAAGCAAACATTTTAAAGGACATCAGGGAAGCTTCTTTCTTTTCCATAATTACAGACACTACGCAAGACGTGTCGAAAATTGAACAATTAAGCCAAATAATCAGATATGTTAAAATTGAAACTGATGAAAATACCCAAACCAAACATATAAAAATTTTGGAATCGTTTATAGGATTTAAAGAAGTTACAGACCAAACTTCAAAAGGTCTAGAAAAATCAATTTTGGAAAACATGGATGAAATGGATATCGACGTACGAAAGTGTAGCGGAGAAGGATATGACGGCAGCGAACATAAGCGGAATTTATTCTGGACTACAAAGTTGATCAAAGAAAAGGCATCAACGGCGGACTATATCCACTGTGCAGCTCATAATTTACACTTAGTTTTAAATAATGCTTGTAGTAATGTGACAATGATCAAAGCGTTTTTGATTTATAATAATAATAATAATAATAAATGTCTTTATTAATAGAAATAAAGAAATAAATATATACAATTCATTATACGCCAGGCGAAGTTCAGCATGGTGGCAAGCCCCCAGCTGCTCTTACACTTAACCTGCGCTCAAAAACAAAACAAAACAGAAACAATCTCCAAGCTCCTACAAATCCTTTGAACTAGCAGCCACAACTTTACAAGTATCATAATCATCAAAATGTCACCAACCAACTACTCCTAAACGTTCTGCCCCTGCAATAAATTCCTTTTTAACTGGCGTTTGAATTTATTTAAAGTAATTGAAGATTTGAAAATATCAAAAAATTTATTAAAGCACTTCGCAATACAAAATGTAAACGATCTCTGAAAAAATTGAGTTCTATGAGAAGTTACAGTTAGTAGCCCTCTATGCCGTAAATTTAAATTATGTACATCTGTACGAAATGTCAATTTTTTAAATAAATATGGAGGACATTTATTCATCAAAACTTTGTAATAGAGACAGGCTGAATGTAGGTATCGTCTGTTCTCCATGTTAAGCCAGCCGACTTCTTTCAGTTTGTAAGATATTCTGTCAAACTTTCGTATTCCAAAGATCAACCGCAGACAAGAATTTTGTAATTTCTGGATACGATTTTTATCTACAGAGTCTAGACACGGACCATACACCACGTCACAGTAGTTTAACCTGGACAAAACTAAAGATTCGCATAAAATTGTTTTAATTTTTACATTCAAAATACCTCTATTGTGAAAAATTGTGCGAAGATTACAATATGCCCCCTGCAGACTTTTACTAATATAATTTTTGAAACGTAGTGTATGATCCACCTCTAGGCCCAAATTTTTAACATTGTTCTGCAAAGGTAAAACTTTACCATCAATTTGTATCCTAATATTATTAATATTTTTTACTCTGTCATGTTTTCTTCCAAATAGCATAACCAATGACTTATCCGGGTTTAGACGTAGACAATGCTTTAAGGAGACTTGATACAAAGCATCTAAATCTTGATTAACGGCGTTACAAGCAGCGGCCGCCTCACTAGGATTAAAAGAATAGTATAGCTGAGTGTCATCGGCGTACAGATGGGAATTACAAGCAGTTTTTCAGGAAAAGCAGAGGTGTAGATGGTAAATAATAAGGGTCCTAAAATAGATCCCTGGGGTACTCCAGAGGTAATATTAGCCGAAGAGGATGGCTGACCATTTAAAATCACTTTTTGTGTTCTATTAGTAATGTAATCTTCTAAAAGTTTGACTGCATTTTGATGAAAGCCAATAAAATGCAAGACAGATAATAAAATTTTATGATTTATTGTGTCAAATGCCTTAGAAAAGTCCAGCAGCACAAGTAAAGTGAGTTTATTCTGATCAGTAGCCTTAATAACATCATCAATTACATCCAGAAGGGCAGTCGTGCAACTGTGACTAGGGCGAAAACCAGATTGTTTGCTAGGTAATATATCATTAACAACTAGATGCTCACGTACTTGAAATTCCATAGCCTTTTCCAAAACTTTTGAAAGTGTCGGAAGTATACTTATAGGACGTAGTTCAGAAATCGTTTTGGGAGAGGCAACTTTCGGCAGGGGTATAATGTAAGCTTCTTTCCAGCATTTTGGGAATACAGAATTTGTAAGACAAAAATTAATTGTATGAGTAAATATTGGTAACAAAAATGGAAGACAAGCTCTTAAAATGAAGATATTAATACCATCAGAACCGGTTGCTTTAGATTTTATATTAGTAATAATTTTTAAGACATCTACTTCCGAAATATTTTGAAACTTAAATTTACGACGGACTGAGGATTTAAGATGATTATTATAGAAATTAATTGTCTCTTCAATTTCATTCGGAGATGCTAGCGGAGGTGTAAACTTGCTAAAGGTATTATTGATTAAATTTGGATTTGCTAGTTGAGTAGGAATTTGTATATTACTGTGTGATTTACTGTATACATTTAATAGTTTTAGGGTGTTCCAAATTCCATTAGCATCATTATGATTAATTTTGTATTCTACATATGCTTTCTTTTCCCTTCTTATCGCCGATGTGGTAAGGTTACGTAACTGCTTGTAATACTGCCAATGTTCTTGATTCTTTGTTATTTTATACCTATTCAACGCCTTATTTCTGAATGATAATAGCAACTTAATATTATCGGTTAGCCAAGGTGCATACGGTTTTGTAAATTTGGAAGTTTTTAACGGAGCATGAATATTAATTAATATTGTGAGGTTAGAGTTAATAAATTCAATTTTGTCACCAATATTGTTAAAATAATAAATATTATTCCAAGGTATCGAACGTAAATGATCACTGAACTCTATATAGTTAAAGTTTTTAAAATCTCTATAGGTTTTTGTGGTCGGTCTGGATTTAAAACAACTGTTACGGAGAGAACAATAAATAAGTTCATGGTCAGAAACATCAGACATGGTAATGGTACCGGATGTGTTGATTAATTCTTCATTTGTGGTTAAAATTAAATCAATAAGTGAAAACTTATTTACTGTTACACGTGTAGGTTGTTTAAGAATTTGTTTTAGACCCAAAGCATCCAAAGTACTAATAAATTGAAGAGCAGCAGGACTTTCACAGTTTAATAAATCAATATTAAAATCTCCCAGGCAAAACATTTCGTCCGCCATAGGTAAAACAAAGGAAATGCTACTTTCTAAATTATCCAAAAATTCTACCAAATTCAGTTGTGGAGGTTTATACACAACTCCTACACTAATAGACGCATTACGGCATTTGACAGATATCCACAACTCCTCCAAGTCATTTTGGATTGCAATTAATTTAACATTTAGAGCAGACTTAAAATAAATACCCACACCGCCTCCTCGAGTAGGTCGATCTTTGCGTAGAAAGTTATATCCTTCAATGGCAACCATTTCATTCGTAATTTCAGGGTTTAACCAAGTTTCAGTAACAGCAATTATGTCATAGTCGGCCATCAGGACATGTGTTTTGAAATAGTTAAAACTGGGAAGCAGGGAGCGAACATTCAGATGAGCTAGTTGGAGATCCTTAAACATAGTACATTATTTAAGCAAATTAACTGTTCTTACAAGTACAATGCTAAATAACTGATATAATTATATATAAAGAATAAAATTAGCTGTGATGGAAAAATATATAAACAAAAATAGGATACTTAAGTGAAATTATATTAAAGGTATTTTCAAATTAAAGCTATGGTTGGAAATGCAAAAGACATGCATGAAGCATAAATTTTAACTTAAATTTTTGTAGAAATCCAAGCTAAAAGCAAATAACGTAAACGTGCAAGTTGCCCCCTTTTTCATAGTACATAAACATAAATAACTACATAAGATAAACACTTTAAGTTTATGGTGAATTAATCTTTTAATTACTCCGATAGGAATATACATATAAAAACTAAAAACTAAAACAATGGTATTCGTTAAACTTTAATCTTTACTATGTACCTAATTAGAATAATTATTTTAGAATATCACCGAAACATGGTTGATAATAATACATATTAACCAGACGAAACAGTAAGTAGCGTCAAAAGATCCAAGAATTAATTTAGAGTAAAAACCATATCGCGTATAGGTACATATTTCATGTGCTAGTAAAGATATGTGTAAATGTGCTTACAAAGATAATTTTTCCAGATCTTCCATACACTGCAACGAAAACTTTTTCCCACTTTTATTGACAATGATAACACCATCTTTAGACCAGACGTCCTTGTATCCATAAATATCAACAGCTCCATTTAATAATTCCAGCCGGTTTCGCGTTAGGTCCTCTTTGATAACTTTTTTGGTGCCTTTGAGTTTCTTTTTGTTTTTAAAAACCATGTCTCGATAGCGATAGCTAGTGAATTTTATTATAATCCCTCTAGTTTTCTTCTCTTTGTAAACTCCTACACGGTGGCAACGGTCAATGTGGTCAGCTGATATAGGAACACCCATATGGTTATTAAGCAGTTCTAACACCATGGTTTCCAACTTCTCTTCTTTACTTTTTGTTACTCCAAATAATCTTAAGCTATTTCGCCTGATGTACTGTTCAAGCGAATCCAGTTTCTTTGATTTGTTTAGATTTTCTTTCTCAAGTTCCTCCACACGAACTTCTAGTTTTTTATTTGTGTCCATTAGTTTATCAAATTTTTCTTCGATGTTTTTCATAAGAACACCTGCTAGATTTTTCGCTAGCGTTTCCAGGACGACTCCATCATTGAAATTCTCCTCGATTGCACTTTTTGCAGAGTTTTTGATATCAACTTGTTGGTTTTGTGTAAATACCATTTTTAAATATGCTAACCACAAACTAGTAACTTTAATAAACTAAATACACTTTGTAGTTTGTAAGGACAACAGCACGACTACGTCTACTCACGTTGACGGTGCATACACATATTTGCGAATGCGAATGTGCGAATCTTTTATTATTTCGAAAAAGTGGAGTCTTTATACCTCAATTTTCCTGTTAAATTGTTTGAGTTAACTTGGTATCTAATAGACGGAACTGTGGGACATTTCTTTCGAATTGGGCGCGTCATGAATAAACTACTAAGACACTAAGGACGTCATGGCGCGAAAAAGGTTGGAAAGTTCTGATTTATCGTAATTACTGTCGGAAGGATTTCAAATTTTCAATCGTAAAATCTAGGTCAAATCCCGCAGGGGATAACGTTTAGCTGTCGTTCGGTACAGACTTTCTTTTTTAATGTTTAGAACATCACAAAATTCGACAGAAATAGGTTTCTACTGGTTATGTATGTATGCTAAACTAGCCACTGCATTTGATAGAATGTTGGCTGCAAAATCACATAGCGCGGATGGTGAAAGGCTAGCTAGTGCCAGTGTCTTGTTGGAAAGTAAAAAAGACAAAGGCTTTTAGTTGAAACAGAAACTTAAGACTTATATGTTTACTGCAATATCCCCATTAATAAATTGAGAATCAAAACCTGCTATGCATCAGTGCTGTCTATTCAAAAAAGATCACAAAGGTGGTCATGGCAAATAAAAAAGTTAGCCTTATTTAGCAGGAATTTTTCAAGGAAAATCGCTATTAATGAAGCTGTTCCTAACATTAATACCAAGAAGTTTTAGATGTTATTTTTTTTTAAACTTATGATCTCACTAAGTACCTATTATTTTATCTTTAGAAGATAATGTATATTATTTATTCTATTTGCTTTAATATTCAATGTCAATCTTGAACTTCAGTTGTTGACTAGGAGTAGGACTTATTTCCATAGGTTTCCCGCAGCCAAGTTACTTTAGTTAGTTCAAGTTCCTACTGAAGATTGCAGCTTAGTAGCCGAAATGCGTATTTAGGTGTTCTAAATATCGTGGTAATAAGGGGATTTTCAAGTTTATTTAATAAAACTCTTGGTTTCTGAAAAATGTTATTATTTTTAATTTTTCAACTGCAGAAACTGAAATTTAGAATCGCACAAATAATTTTTTTTTATTAAGAATTTTTTGGTGCCTCAACCGTTAGGTCTTATGGCACCACATTTCGCAGTGTATGCTATAGGGAGTTTAATACTTGAATTGAAGGTAATTAATTAAGTCTGCTATTTTAAGTAATGCTGTTTGAAGAGAGTCTCCGATAGCGTGTTTGGTTCGAGCTACTGTAAAATTGGGGCACTGGCACACAATATGATTCACTGTAAGGATTTCTTCACATGTATCACAGGTGGGTTGGACTGTTCGTTGAAGCAGGTAATCGTGAGTGAGTTTTGTGCGACCGATTTTAAGGCGATTTAGCACAGTCTCTTCTTTTCTGTTCAGGTCCTTGTTGTCTACCCATTTGAGAGGGAGTGGAGGTCTAAGGTATATCTTTCTTTCTGCTATGTTTATCCATTCGTTGTGCCATTTGGTAGTTATGTATTGTTTTACGTAGGTTTTTAAGTCTGACCTTGTAGCGAGTTCTGTACTGTAGGTTTCGATTTGGGTGGCTTCCTTCGCATATTTGTTCGCTGATTCGTTTCCATATATGTCCGTGTGTGATGGGATCCATAGGTATTGTACATGTTTGTTTTCTGATTCTATATGGTGTGTTATGTTCTGAATTTCTTTGACGTACTCATTTGTTGAATAAAAATGTTTTGTAAACCTTGAAGGGCGTTGAAAGAATCTGTAATGATGGTGAACTTATTCTCCTTGCAGCTTAGGATGTATATCAAGGCTTCTTTTATTGCGTACAGTTCTGCACCGTAGACAGTTGTCATGTCGTGTAATTTGAATTTCTTGTTCACTTGGTTGGATAAGAATGCGCATCCGACAGAGTTGTTGAATTTTGAGCCATCAGTGAAGATTTCTTTGGTTTCAGTGCGAGAAAGTATTTCATGAAAGTGGGTTTTGTATATGCCTGGGGTGGTAGTAGATTTGGAGCATCTTGTTAGCTCGAGGTTGATTTTTCGGTGGTTGGTGGGCCAGGGGGGAGGGGCTTTGGGGACTGGTGTAATTGGTAACAAATAAATTTAGAACTGCACATTTTGTGTAGAACTGCACACTAAAAAAACCGATTCCGTATTCGAAATAATATCGAAATATATGATAGCATTACATTAATATTTTCAAGTTGGTTCAATACGAATTGTTGCAATTACCAATATGTACCATTACAGTCCACTGTTCCTTCAATATTTATCTGGTTTTAGAAGCATTTTTCCCTATTTTATAATAGAGGAATTTATAAAATCGATTCTTACCACCTGCATCAGGTTTTAGTCGATTTAAAGCAATGCTTATCAAACGTTTTTCCTTGGTCTCCATTGGAAGCATATACAAAAACAAATAAAAACTAGTTTTAGTTGATTATTCATCATTAAATCACTATAATCTCAAACAGTTCACTACAGTAACACTTATATCTATGATACGATGTACAATATAAAATCACATATACTCAATACAATATTATAATAAAAAACCAAAATTCTTACTCATATATAGAGAACGGATTTTATGCAAATTGCATATAATGTAATTTTTGCATATCTTGCGAAACAATCGATAATGTGGACGAATCACGGTATTTAAAGTTAATTAACACTAATTAATTAATGCATATTTTTCATATTTAGGCAAAGTGTGCAGACGTTTTATGCATATTTTTGTATAAATTTTATATTTTTATTTTTTTCTGATTGGTTTCGAATTTTATGTAACGGTGGTTTTTTATAATATCATAGCTTGTTTTGCATTTTATGTGAGTAAGGTCGCAGATGGTTTATTCTAAACGTAACGGCAATAATACGATAACGGCGTGCATACTATCGCCTGTGGCCTTTTTCTAGAAACCGGTGGGTAATTTCTATGTTAAGAGTTCTTGAAACATCATTAAACATACCAAAAACAAACCGGTTTCTATTTTGGCCACCGCAATTATCGGAATAGAGAACCACTTTCTTGATTCCCTTCTCTTTCTGCTTTTTGATAAAATCAAACAGACAGCTTCCTATTTCGTTTGGTCCCCTTTTTGCAATAACCTCATTCCATACGTAGCAATGGCCTTCGTTGTTTCCCATATCGTATATTGTGAAATTATATGTTGCCAACTTGCTCTTGTAGTAAAAAGTACTGACGTCCGACTGGGGTGTTACTAAAACCTTCTGCAAATCGAAGCAAGCCGCACATAGTGTTTTATCTTCTACTGCAACAACCTTGTCAGCATCGTTCAAGCTTCTGGCAGCTTCTTTATTGCTGAGATGTTCGTTGTGTTTTACTTCCATTGCAAGTTTGTCTGCTTCATCTGCCATTGCATAGGCTACACAACTATCGCATTGGTCCTCCTTTGGTTTAAAAAAGGCGATATTAAATTCGGTATTGAAAGTTTCCCTATACTGTCGTAGGGTAGCTACGTGATTAGTGATGTTTTCTTCTTTTAAATGTTCTAGGTAAAATCGATGCATTTTAGAAATAATGAGTCCTTCTTCTCAATACATTTTGGTTGAGTTCTTTCTTGTGTAGTGAGAAGGAACTAAAGGAAATAATTTTATGTGTTCTTTCACACTATTTATAATTTGTTCATCAATTTTGTGCGGCCTATTATTATGTTTTTCTCTTTTGTCGTTCTCGACAAATCCAGTACTTCCAATTTTATTTAGAGCTGTTGTTACCCACTGCTCTGATATTCCATGAATGTTGAGAAACATTGTCTTACAAACTTTTATTTCGTTATTGTCGATAAATACAAAATATTTTCTAGAGTAATTTCTCCGTGATTCTCCAATCTTGCCCACCTTTTTATCTTCAGATCTAACGAATTTTGCTATGTAATCCCATTGTCTAGTGTGATCCCCTATTTTCCAAAATTCCTCAAATATTTGCTTTCTATTTTCTTCCTTAACTTTTGACCGACATTTATTTCTACATTTTTCTGTACACGGGTCTCTCAGTTTCTGGGCAGTGATTAGTTTTCCTTTTCGATTTATGTGTTCTTGTCCTAAAGTGTGTACTTTTTTTGCTTTAATATCAATCCATTCAGCCACATGCCTCACACGCTTTCTACATCCTTTTTCCTTATAGACATTTTACGTTACGTTTTTGATTCTCTTAGGAATTTTATCCTCATCAGCTGAGTCGTATGACTGTTCATTTTCCACCACATAATCAGGATCAAGATCAGAAAAATCAGTTAAATTCAAATTTCGTCAAGTTCTTGTAAGTTATTGTTTCGTACAGGGGTGGTGATGGTTTTGTTTTCCGCATTCTCCTCATCCTCGGAACCAGTTTCAACACCTTTGGAATGTGCATGAGATGATGAACTTGCAATTTTAGTATTTTTAGTCAGGACTACATCACCTACGATACTGTTATTGCCTGAAGAGGAGGATAACGCTTCACAACATGTATTGCCGTTGGCTTTACAAGTAGAACCTAAAAATATAAAACTAAATGTAAGTTCATTTTGTACTGTATTAATTTGTGATACCTACTCATTTAACAATAAAGTTAACACATAAAAAATATGTTAAATTTAAAATAGACAGGTTGTTCTACCAAAAAAAAAAAGAATAAGACATTCATAATCATTCCAGTTTAAAAACAATACTTAATTCCAACCACAACATTATTAATGCATGACGTGTGTCATTTCTCTATTTTGGTCATAGTAATTAAGATTACTTACTTGGTTTTAAACAGCTATTCCAACTACAACAGCCTGGTTTTGTCCCACTGTTACATTCACTAGTCTCTCGTGATAGTTTTAAAATTAATTTAGTTCTTTCACTCATTTTATGTCAATTTTAAATACACCATAACGTCACCATGTGTAAACAACTGATATGAACATAACCTTAAATAGCTCAGCGCAATCTATAGTAAGTCGACTCTTCCAGCGCACGCGCAAGCGAAAATTATAGTAAGTCGATATACGATTGTTTTCGGAGCAGAATCTGCCACGAGCTACTATAGTAAGTCAACATAATATAGTTTTCGACGAAAAATATTTCTCAGTGGGAATTACTATACTTCAAACATGTCTCACTGGTGGCCTAACGACTTTCTTGTAAGATACTATACTTTTCCACCGAAAAGTTATTCCTTAACTATGCCTGTTCCATATATTAACTCAAAATGGCGATTTTTTGAGTTACGATAGTATTCGTTGCATGGGTCGATATGTGTTTTAAAGTTTACTGTCTCTTATTGCGTCGTTGGTGTAAGAATTTTGCAAGCTATAAACATATAGGAGGAGGCACAAACACGGTAAGTTCCGTTCCCGTAAGCTGCTGGCTTCTCGGCCTTCCACGAGGGCCTACAACCAGCTGGACTTGGAAGGTGGCGCCCACTTATTTTGACTCGCCCTGTACACAACTAAAGATTTTTTCCCATAAGCGATTTTCACGAACTCTCCCTACTACTCTGAGCTAAGCTGTAGGCCCTTTTCCATCAAGTTAGTTACGAATCGTCAAAAAAAGCTCGATTGGCACGTAACAAATTGGCGCCGCAACGTGGGTCTCTTTTTTGCGAATGTAACAAATTAGCCGTTGGTCTGTTTTTACCCCTTGGTAATAAAACAGCGATACGGAACACACATAACAGATACCTCTTAACAAAACTCAAAACTCTACGCCACTTGCAGCACTCGATATAATTACGGCCCTCCCCTAGAGATGTAATTTTGGGAAGGTCCGGAGCCGAGACAGGTGGAAGATCGACCGACTTCAAAATGTAACGGTATTTGTACTTTTCAAAACAATTGCACCACATTTCGAAATCATATGGAATGTTATAGAAAGATTATGTTTTTAACACGCGAGTTCCAGGAAGCGTTCGAGGTCGAGCGCGGAAGAAAAACAAGAGTCTGCAATTTTGACACAAAAAAACTGTTAACATATCTCGAACTTCGAAAGACAAAACAAAATAGCGAAACGGTAACCCAAAATGAGACTACAATTAAAATAACATTACTAATTCTAACGAAGCGGCAAACAAATTAGGGAATTAATTCAAGTGTAGCGGCAAATTTGAAAATAACATAACAAATCATCGAAATTTTAACAAGGCAATAGTAAACTAACGAGGTATTCTTCCCAGTAAATCTTCTCCGGAGTACAAGTGGTTACACTTCCCGTGGTCCGGAGACCACGTTAAGTTGTAGGTCCCCTATGTTTGTGTACCTTAAAACGCACATAGCAGACATAGGAGAGAAGACCACTACGTACCGTAAGAGACAAAACGCTCGAAAAATTTTCACGAATCCATAATCTAAATATTATTCGCATTAATTAGTCCGCCCTGAGGGTTGCAGTCTTACTAAGGGTATACGTCGATCACACAGCGTAAAATATGTATACTTTCACTGGAAAGTCCGTCTGTTTTACGGTAAAATATACAGTGGGTTCAAAAGGCTGCTTTAAGCAAGGTGATATCGTAAATAGTATAAGAGGTTCAGTTAAACCAGAAGAATTCTTTAGCAGCTCAGGATTATTAACAACTTATTATTAAATAAACACATTTTCACATGTAACGCTTGATTATTAATGAACACAAACATGTGACTGTCAGAGAATATAGGAGAAGAGTTCTAATTAATGATGCCATGCGCGCCTATTCAAAAAACAAAGTTAAATACATGCTATTAGCTGAGTATAAATGTATGTAAAAAATGTTTTAATATTCTTTAAACCCCTGCGTTATCATTAATAAATTAGCAAAGCATTCATAAAAAGCATAAGCTGAATCATGACGTATCCACGCTTAAATCAATCTTTTGTATATCCTGTATAAATACAAACAATTCGGAGTATCTATATATGTGATTGAAATAAAAGTGTATGTATATTCCCTACGTATTTCTTTCGCTAAGACTAAATATCAACGTCAAAAAGTACTTCGATGTAAATTAATCTTCAATTAAAACACACTTGAGGTAGTTCTTTCCACCAATAAAAGAGCACACATTTACATTGTGCTTTCTTTTATAGCTCTTCCTCCTTTTCAAGCTCAACACCAACATCGAAAACTGGATAACTACAACAGTAAATTTGGCCAAACCTACGAAGCTGCTAGATTTAAGGAAGTCAGACATATCTGTTCCGATAAAAATATGTATTTATCCTTAGGCACGGTTCTGGTTCCAAAAATTGCGTACCATGTCTCGATTCTATACTTTACAATAATCTACTACAACTAGAATACTCGATCTTTCACAACTGTATATTTCAGGTGATTCAGAACAATTCTCCTTTATGGCTAAAAAATGTTTTGGTTCCTATTCTCTTTTACTTAACTATTATATTTCATTTTTATTTCTGCTTGCTTGTACTATAGCTAATCGTGTAAAGCAGTGGTGTCAATCACGCGGCCCGCAGGACCCCAAAGTGCGGCCCGAAGCCCGAATATTGAAGTCGATTTTATTAAAATAATAAAATTGAATTAAAAAACATATGTATGTATGTATGTGTATATATATAATATATATTATATATATATATATATATATATATATATATATATTTATAAGGGGCGGGGATGGCTCAGTGATAGAACAGCCAAGCTTCGGATGTAAGAGTCCAAACGCTTCCCGGTACGAATCTCCCCAGGGTCGGAAATTTTTCTAATTCCCTGGGTGATCGGTACTGGGCCCCGCACTCCGCGTGTTATGATCGCACTAGAGGAGTAACAAGATCACATACACACAAAAATACACCACACACCAGCAGGTTAAGCATGATTATTGATTACGCACCAACACGGTAACCCTCAGAGTCGGCTCCTGTTGCGCATTGCACAAACTAACTTAGGCTTGCCTCACACCAAAAGCGATGGGCCTCTAAGGCCTGTGAAAGCTTCATATTATAATATAATATATTATATTTACATAAAATTACAAATTCTAGTAGTATCTTGTAAGGAACACCGTTTTATGGTCACTAGTGTATCTGCCGCTGCCGATAAGGAACCAACTACATGCTTATTTGTTGTCATGACAATAAATTGTATAATCTAGAGTGGAAATTTTGTTTCCAGTTTATGTAGGACTGCATTCAAGCAAGTAACTTAAATCATGCAATAGCACACGACTAAAAAATTGTGATCTGTATTTTCCTACTTGGAAAAATATTAATTGAATTTGAATTCCGATTTGAACGATTCAAGACATGTGAAAATAATGTTTTACTATTTAGTGCTGCGGTTTCTTTCAGCGCCCAAGAAGTAGAAAGTATTATCCAAATTTTCTTGGGTCATATAGGTAAATGCTGGCACAGTATCATCCATGAAATCCTATTTCCAGTTTTGGAGGTCCTTGCCATCTTTACATGCCCGTTACTGGCTGAAGAGGGGTTGAGGGATCAGGTTCGGCAACCGACTCGCCCCTACAGCGGCTTCTTTCCTTTGGGGAAAGGAACCTACGAAGACTTTCCTTTCGAGTGAGATATCATTTTGGTTTCATTTATTTTGTTGTAAATTTTTTACAAAAAAACTATAATTTTTCTTGGTTGCCTGGTGATTTTAAAGCGGAACAAAGTCTCGTTTCAAAATCTTTCCAGCTTACTTTCATCACTGGTATATACCTGCGTGAAGAATTATTTTCTCTTTTAAATACTAAGAAGACTTTATACAGGGCAGGATTAACATTTAACATCTATATGAATAACATCACTACGGCAATAATCTACTCTCCATATTGATAAACAGTTTCTGAGAATAGATGCCAAGTTTCTTTCGTATTTAATTTCACTAATTCTAAATTTATTTGTACGTAACATTTAATAACAGTACCTAAAATGAATGTACTGTTTGATGTTTTTTTTTCTTTATATACAGGGTGTACCAAAACATACCGGCAATATCTCAAACATGAATTCCAGAACTTATTTAGAGGCGAAAAGTCCAGATAAACATATGTCCTAAACGTAACCGTTAACGAGCTATTGTTTATTTCATAATTTATGCAGCTAAATTTTTCGTTCAACGAAGTTTATGAAGTAAATATTTTTTAGTACATTTTTATTATTTTATTTACAAAAAGTGTTCAAAATTACCACCATTGCGTTCGATACACAAAGCCGCACGTCGCAGAAGAGACCGCTGCGTTCTTAATGTGGTTGCTGGGTTATTCATAATAATATCGGCAGCCTGTTGTATTCTTTGGTGTAATTCTTCTACCATGTGCACTTCAGTTGAATAAACAATCTGTTTCATGTGACCCCAAAGATAATAATCTAATGGAGTTAGGTCCCACGAATGCGGTGGCCATACTACTGGTCCTCCTACTCCAATCCATCTTCCCGGAAAATGTGCGTTAAGCCAAGCTCTAACACGAAAACATTGATGTGCTGGTGCCCCATCGTGTTGATACCACATTGCACGTCTAATATTTAATGCGACATCTTCCACTAATAAGGGTAAAGAGTTTTCTAGAAAATATTCGTAATGCGCACTATTCATACGTTGTGGCAGTTCAAATGGTCCAATCAGACGATCATTAAAAATACGAGGTGTCATATTAGCACTAAATCAATGTTGAAAATGCGGGTGGCTTCTTAAATAAGGATTTTATGCAGATAATTATTGATAGCATCTCGTGTGAAAGAAGTTTCATCGGTCCATAAAATATGCGGTAGGTTTAGATTATTTTGTATCCAATTACTACAAAATCTTAAACGAGCTTCAAAATGATTACCTAGAGCTTGAACTCTTTGATGATGATATGGATGTAAGCGAGCACTTCTTATTATTCTCCAACCCTGGGTTCTACATATTACAATACGTAATGCAATTCTTCGCACACTTAAAGACTGATTTTGTTGTAATAAATCAAGAACTTGTTCAACTTCGTTTATGGGTCTACGGACAACTCCTTGGCAGACTGCATGTCTTGCATTGACAGTGCCATGTTCCCTCAGCTGACGATGTGAATTAAAGAAAAATGCACTCGTAGGTGCATATTAGAATATCTTCTAAAATATGCGTGTTGTGCTGGTAAAGCATTTATCCATATCTGCATATTCTTAATTTGAAAATAACATTAACATTGTGAATCACTTAAGAATTACGATGGGAATAAAGATACAAACAAGAAGCCAATAACTTTAGTATTACAGTAATAAACTAACAGGTTACAAACAATAATTTGATAAAAACGTTGTTTAAATGTTACCAAACAATAGACGCGATCATGGCACTAGATCAGTATTTCAGAAATCCGTTGAACTACAATTTAGCCATATAAATTAAGAAATAAACAATAACTCATTAACGGTTACGTTTAGGACATATGTTTATATGGACTTTTCGACTCTAAATAAGTTCTGTAATATATCGTTAAAATAGTGCCGGTACGTTTTGGGATACCCTGTATTCGTTAAAAGATAAAGCGAGTGTACAATATAAATGAGTTATTTTGGAATATACATTGAAGACCTTTTTTGTGCGTTACACATTTTTCGTCTGTGGCCCGCAAACTCTCTTATACTGAATGTGTTTGCCTGTGTTCATATATGGATTTGACACCATTAATGTAAAGCAAAATTTAAGCAGAATATTCAAAGATTCTGAAGATCTTTCTGTTTGTTTCGAGAAGAAATAATATGTTTTTCTTATTTCATTTATCTTTAGGTTGTTATACAGTTAATTATTGGAAGTAAAAAAGTTATTTAAAATCTTTTACTAACATAATTTGGAAATGTGGCCGCATTTTTTAAGCAAATTTTTGTTTGAAAACACTTATATGGCATATTTTTGGTCTTTCCAAACCATAAACCCCAAATTGTTTTAGACTGCTGCTGTCATTTTACTTAAGATCGATTTTCCATTTAAAGCCTTAAGATAGAGTGCTCTACTAAAAATATCATAACACGCATATTATTACTAATTATACATATATGTCTTACAAACTTTCCTCGCGCAACGATGTTAAGTTACGTTACTACTCTTTGTAATAAGAACATACCTTTTCCAAACTATATAGCTACGATCGTATCTGCTCTTTTTGACCTTAAAAATGTATTTA
The DNA here is from genome assembly GCA_014611495.1 of Limonius californicus. Lineage (NCBI taxonomy): Eukaryota > Metazoa > Arthropoda > Insecta > Coleoptera > Elateridae > Limonius > Limonius californicus. The sequence continues at coordinate 17,932 of JABXWE010001322.1, read as the reverse complement.
CGTATAAAAAATCCAAACGGTTTCAGAGCACTTTCGTGGTGACCACTTTCCAGTGAAAGTTATTATACGAACTAAAACCAAAGTTATGTACAGTTAGGTCATGTCCCAAGAAAGTGCTGGAAGCAATGAACTCTTATTCTAAGGTCCCTAAACAGCCGATAACTTTAAGTGAAAACTTTCTGGCACCCGCTACCCCTCACGAGATTACTTTGAGCATTCCAAGCTAGAAGTTTTTCGCGCTACTGATAAATCCATACTACAAAAACGAACAAAACAGCAAGATTTGTTACTTGTAAGAGAACTAATCCTTTAATTCTAGAAGGATGGTAGCTAGACGTGCCTACGTGTAGAATTAAAATATGTAAAATAGCAACCTGAACTTATTCTATCACCCTGAATTGGAAATTTCCATTCAAGTTACTATTGCTGCCAGCTCTTTGTCTTCGAACGTTTATTTTAAAATTTTAGTATGCGCGTTTAGACTTCTCGCAACCACAGGCAGACCAAAAGATTGTTTCGATTACATCCTAAGAGAAATAATGAAATATTTTAATTTATCTTTTAAAATGCTTATTGATAAATACAACTGTTTATCGTTACTTGGAAAGCTACAAAAATAGCAAATACTACAACAAAGAAAAGATTCAACAAAATGTTTCTTTCACCCCAATTCCTTCTTGCTCGTTTTCTCTCGCGTTCTTCGTGGTTATGTAGCACCGGATCGTATGAAAGTAGCCATTGCATAACTTGCACTAATTTTATTTTTCTCTGTCTCCTCTAGTTGCAATTTCATGAACGGTTCTGAATAAAAAATAATGTTTCTAACTTTATATGTACACAGTATTCCTCTGAGATAGAAGCTCCAATATAAACTTTGGAAATACTCAGAAAGTATGTTTCATAACATATAAATAATTTATTTTATTTTGTAGAAAAGCATAAAGTAGTATTTATTATTAACTACATAAATGAAAATACTACAAGTATTAGCTATGAAATATATAGCCCCGCTAGACTAAGCCCAGAACCAAATATACTCAAACTTACTCAGTTGCTTCGGCTAGTATGACGGGTTGCGTTAATTATGGAGATAATTGCTAATGTATCTTGGGTGGTAGTTTCTCTTTGCCGAAATTATAAGTAACAGACCAAACCCAAATATGTTTCAATTTATTGGAAAATACTGTATATATTAATCGTTTTTTGCCTTACTTCCTTGAAATTTATATTTATATTTTAATAATAATAATAGACTCTTTTCAATAGGATTTATTGACTTTTAGTGCTTTATACGTATTTGTACATTTTACATGTCATTTTCAGAAGCATTTAATATTCTAAATAGTTGTAGCAACTGAAACTTGAATTCGGACTGGGTTCTGGTCTTCTATTCCAAAACTTCCAATAGCGGGAAATTTATGAGCTGAAGTTCCCAATTTATTAAAGGTGTATTTGCTAAAATGTGTTTGTGAATTTGAAAGGCCTCGAGTATATTCAATTTATGTTTGTCATCACAAAAGTCTAATATAAATGTTTTTATATTATTTGATGTTTAGGGTAGTTAAATGTTTCTGCGAGTTTGTATGTGTATGAACGTATGTGTTCTCTGTATCTGGTACCCAAATTCCTAATTATTTGACCTATGTATACATAATTACGCCATGAACAGTTTATTTTATAAATGCCTGATTTTAAGAACCCTTCAGTTCGATCTTTTGCATTGCATAAGATGTTTAAAGTGTTTTTTGGTGTTGTATAAATTACTCTAAATGTACTTATTATGATTGGAACTTTAGCAATTTTTTCCGATAGCATAATACCACTGGATTCATGTTAACATAAAACACATAAATTAGCAGTCTGTAGGTCATTGATACATAGAGTACTAACAGTTCCTCTAAGTCACAATGATTACATTAAATAGATTTGCATTATTAAACAAATTGCACATAGTAATGGATACAACACAAAACTGATTGATACACTAATCAAAAAGTATAAGACTATAAATTAGCAATTCTAAAAATATATTCAAGAGATCATTCTGAAAATGTTAAATATCTTTCAATTCCTTATTTCGGTGATAAATCGGAGAAAATTGTTAAAATTATAATCAAAACAAGTACATTTAAAGCAATTTATAAAACAACACAAAACATTTTCAACACCTAATTCAAGGCAAAAGATAGAACTGAAGATTTGTTAAAATTAGGTATTTACAAAATAAACTATTCACGGTGTAATTATGTATACATAGGTCAAACGATTAGAAATGTCGGTACCAGATACAGAGAACACATATGCTAATACAAATACAAACACCCAAAAAATCTAACTTCGCCTAACAATTATTAGAACACAATCATGCATTGACATCAAATAATATAATAGCATTTTATACTTCTGTGATGATAAACGTAAATTCGATATGCTCCAGGCCTTTCAAATGCACAAACACACTGTAGGAAATACACCTTTAATAAATGAGCAAATTGAGCTCATAAATTCCCCGCTATTGGAAGTTTTAGAAAAGAAGACCCGAGCCAAGTCCGAAATCAAGATCCAGTGTGCTGTTGCCCCAGCTACAAACCTTTATAGTATTATTTTTTTTAATGATAGGGGAAATGTCGAAATACGGTCATATAAACTATAAAAATTAACTAAATCCTGTTTAAATTCTGATCATTATTATTTTTAAAATATAAATACTATACAATTTAAATATATATTAATAAAATGAACATAAAACTGTTCAATTTCGATTTTATTTAATTTAAAAATGAATGTAGTGTTTTATATATTTTAATGTAACTGAAGTAGTGTTGCTGCAAGCAGATGTAAAAATTTGAAGCTTCATTTGTAATTTTTTACTTTCGGACTTCGGTATTGTTTTTCTCGTGAGTTTCACAGTAGATTTACAAATTCTCTGCTAAACAGCCAGTATTTTACACAAAAGGCGGTAATCGCACATGCGGGTAGTACAATTTACAAATATTAATCATCAATAATTTCTTACAAAGATATTTTATACAAAGACATTTTTTACAAATTTATATCTACTCAGATTTTCTAAATAGGCAAAGTGCTGTGTAAACTAGCTATAGCTATGTGGGGTCATTCTCAAAATACAGTGTTCTTATTTGCTAACGTAATGTTAGGTACCCCAACGATTATAGAGAGATATATGTATAAGGCTTGAGTGCAATAAAATATAATATATCTGCAAAAGAAATGTTTGGTTAGTAGAAACGAGAACGGTACATTATAACAAATTCCTTAAAGGCTTATTATATTATAAAGATTAGAATTACTATTGTAAACTATATAAATTCCGTATAATCAAACACGACACCGCGTATAAAAATGGAATTTCACTATATTACATATTTTATTATTCGGTAGAAAGGTGACGCTGTTTGAATACTAGAACAGACACGACGAGAACTTATAATACTACCCTTTGTCAATATTGTTCGCTGTATGTAAAAGCTATTTCTATAATTAGTGACGACAGTTGTTTTCACACTACGGCAAGATAAAAATAGCAAAGAATTCTGAACAAACTATGTCTTTTTATGGAATTATCAGAATGGAAAATCTTTATTACAGAGATTTATTACTTTTTTCAAATGTAGAAAAACATCTGTGATTACATGTTCCTTGATTGCACCCCACAGAATTCTGTTTGGATACGCAGAGATCCCCCTACATTATTCAAATCTTTGTTTGTTCACCAAATGAACAAACCCACCAAAATAATTTTGAATTTCAAATTTCTGGCACGATTTTGTGCCCACATTTTTTTAACTGCAATAACAAATATTGAAGCCGCTCTCTCATAATACAGTACTTATTATACAGTAACAGTGGAAATACTGTAAAATATACGCATGTATTGTGGTTTATAACTCAAATAGGTCTATATCTATGTATATGTATATGTAGTAAATTCGAAATGTTTTGAAATATGTATCTTAAGATTCTTCTAGCAAAAATTATAACAACCTAGCTATATATAAAAATCAAGTGAAAATGCGGTGGCAGAAAATCATTTAACATTCTTACAAGGTATTATTTAAAAATCCTAAATGAACTTTAAATTATTATTAAACTCTTGTTTCTGTTAAATCTAAGCATTATTTGTACAGCTCAATGTTAAACAAGTATATAATTTCTGTAAAGTAATGTAAAATAAGAGCCAATATAAATCCTAACTTTAAAATAAGACAAGTGATCTTGATATTGATGTTAACCCATTGTATGACCCATGAGCTAAACCACGCCCCTAATTTGGGCAGCTAATGGAACACAACAATAAACTTTTATTGCTATTTTACTATTGCCCCTATTACAGCTCCAAATTTTCTAGTGTCATTAAATTTGCGGTAGCGTTATAAGTAGGTCCTACCATGTTCTTCTCTATTTGCTGAAAATCACAATTAGAATAATTATGTAAATGTTATAGTGGTAAATAGAAACACTTTTCTATTATATAGTTCTCTACTAACACTAATATTTTTTTACCTATTCCTTAAAACTTTGAAAAGCGGAAGCACTCCGGGAGGTTTCAAAGACCTAAAGGTATTAGGTTCGACAAATTATACGTATTATACTTATTTCAAATTAAATCAACGTGAATATGCTAAATTAACATTATGCAAATATCAGATTCTTGTAAATATACGGTATATTCCTGACTTCCTTTATATGTTTTATACGAAAGGGAAGACCAAACTACTTGTGTTGGTTCTGTTCGCATTTCCTTTTCTTAAATCTCCACCTTCCGAAGCTCAATGGCTTGGATAAAGCTTTTACGAAATGCAAACCATTTTCGACACTTTTCCTATACCAATCAATCTATCTATAAAAAACCAATATAAATAAAACGCAAATTTCTAGAAAATTTCGAGCAATTTGATTTGGAAATGTATCTCAGTTACCAATGAGATTTTACCAAAATAAATTTTCCGTGGAAAATGTGAATTAACTTATGTAAAACTTAAAAGCTCTAACGGAGTTCATATCAAGTACAATTTCCGGGAAATTTAAATTTGAAAGTGTTAGAGTAAACTTTATGCCACTTAAAATTAGAAACTTCACCTCTGACACTTCGCGAACCCAAAACAATTATCCGTTTCCTTGCACTGTTCTTTTTGTTAACATAAAAGTAGGTACGCGTCCCGACGTTGAAACCCGCACTGAATTCGTTTTGTGCGAGCTTTGAAGGGGCCACAATGCTCATGCGCCCCTTTAGTGCTGCATTTCGCGGAAATGATAAAATTTGCAGGAATGTGGAACCCGGTACGAGACCAACTAATTTATCTATTTCGTGAACGCCTTATGCTTCCAGGATACGCAACCCACTAGAAGAACTATTACTTCTGATTCTTCGTTGTTGCTCTTCGATTACATTGTACATTTTTTAGTACTTATTTCGTTTCATTGACTCAAAGTGAGTAAATTCTTGTCGAAAATGGCAATTAAGCCGGTACAGAACTGCCGTTTTACAGCATCAAACCAACATTTTTACACAGTCCGCGCTTGAATGATGTATCACAGCATGAAATATTAACTGGCACTTTAAAATTTGAGCGAGTAACAGTGCAATTAGTCTTGGACACTTCATATAAATTCGCAATAGCGTAATTTTATATGGTCCTATCAGGTATTGTTATTTCAGAACATTGGATGTTCGTTGAAAACTACCATTTGAGAAACCCTTTATTTCAAAACTCATGAGCGTTAATACGTAAATAACTGATATTTTATAATTGTTAGATAAACCTTTAAATAAAGGGTTTTTCCGTGAACGGGGTGCTAGACCATTGCATTCATATCAGAAGAGAGAAACTGCCAAAAAGATATAACCAGCAGGATAATCCAAGCTAAACAGGCTGCACAAAAACGGAATGCGCTGCTGTGGTCCAACGGTCTAAGCTGGTAAAGAGCATCATATGGCTCAGAAGCATGGGTTGCCACAAAAAGAAACAAAGACAGCCTTCTAGCGACAGAAATGGAATTTTTAAGGCGAAACTGTGCCAAAGTAGAATACAACATCTCAGAAATGACGAATTACAAAGGCGTATGACAATGGAAGAAACGATGCTAGATGAAATAGAGAAGCAAAGATTAGCATGGTCCGGACACATGAGTCGGATGCAAGATCATAGATGGCCGCAACGAGTATGGAGTTACAACCAGCCAGAAAGAAGAAAAAGAGGACGCCCGCCTAGAACATGGGACAAAGAAGTGTGAGAAGCCATGTATAAAAAACAATTAGAAGAGGACCTACGGGAAGATAGGGATCTCTGGAATTTAGGATACGAGACACGGCCCCAATAGAAGCTGTAAAAACTAGCCATATATACAGGGTGTCTTAGAAAGAATGGGCCAGCGTTTAGTCATAGATTCTTTAGCTAAAAATATACCGATTAAACCTAATATACCTTAGGCAGAAAGTCCTTCCTTAAGAAGTTATAGGGCCTTAAAAGTTCAATTTTTTATTTCTTCTATTTATTGTAATTTCCACAAACTTAAAGATATTTCTTTGCAATTTGGTACCCATACTTACCATTATGTAGTACAGGCACAGAATTATTTTCATTAACCAGACTTGACCGTAAGAGGCACTTAACCTACCACTGAAATTTTATATTAGCTCTAATTTTGTTATTAATAGAACATTTTAAAATTTTATATTATTATCTGAAAGAAAATTAAAAGGTACAAAAATAAGGCACTCTTAGTTCATACGCATAAAGGCAACCGTTTGCCTTAAAATGCTTGTCCCAAGTTTTGGGTTGTCGTTACGACATGCAATTATCAGGTAGCCATGATCGCAAAAACAATTGGTAGTGCTTGTGACCTACAGTAAAGAACAATGCTAAGTCAGTTAAATACTTTGGTGTTATAGAAATAGTATTTTTAATTTCTGTTTTGTTTGCGAAAATGCGTCGACATAACAAATGTCCAGGAACTTTCCTACACACAAAACAGAAATTAAAAATACGATTTATATAACACCAAAGTATTTAATTGACTTAGCATTGTACTTTACTGCAGGCCACAAGCAGTACCCATTGTTTTTGCGATCATGGCTACCTGATAATTGCACGTCGTAACGAGAACCCAAAACTTGGGACAAGCATTTTAAGGCTAACGGTTGCCTTTACGCGTATGAACTAAGAATGCCTTATTTTTGTATTTTTGTAATTCTCTTTTAGAAAATAAAATAAAATTTTAAAATTTTCTACTAATAACAAAGTTAGAGCTAAACTTAAATTTCAGTGGTAGGTTAACTGCCTCTTAGGGTCAAGTCTGGTTAATGAAAATAATTCTGTCACTGTATTGCATAATGGTAAGTATTGTGTACCCAATTTCAAAGAAATATTGTTATGTTATTTTCAGATGTGCCGTTTCACATGAATTAATTCCTTAATTTGTTTGCCGCTTCGTCAGAATTAGTAACGTCATTTTAATTGCAGTCTTATTTTGAGTTACCATTTTCGCTATTTTGTTTTGTCTTGAAAATTGAGTTATGGAAGGCCGGTTCCCTTAAACCGTGACAGGTTCTTTGTGTCAAAATTGCAGACCCTTGTTTTTCCGCGCTGGATCTCGAACGCTTCTCAGAACTCACGTGTCCCTTATTCTAGAATGTTTCATCATACGTCGAAATATGGTGCAATGTTAAGGGGGGGTGCAGGCTCCCGTTGCATTTTTAAGGCAGTCAATTTTCGATCTCTGTTGGCTCCGGTTGTCCGGAAACTACATCAATCGGCAATCGTAATTACGTTAAGTGCTGCAGGGGCGGCTTTTGGGTTTTTTTTCGAGGGGTATCTGTTAGATGTGTTCCGTTTCGCTGTTGTACCAAGGGGTATTTAACAGACCATCCGCTACTGCCGGATTAATAGGAATCACTGGATTCATCCCCAGGAAAAGCAATTCCGTGCGAATTGGCCGGTCACCGTTAGGCGGGTTATTTTCGAAGCCCAGCTTCCGTCGCTCTGCGGCTATTTTGTTGTACCATCAAAGAGTCCCGTCTGTCGTTTCAACGCTGCCCAGAAGGACGTTATCTTCTTCTCTTCTTGTGTCCTGCAACCGGAAATCGCCGCCGTTGTGCTTGCCTCGCAGCGAAAGTTAAGGTAAAACGAGACCAGTTTTTGTGTGCTGTGAACCGAAACTTGCGCGCGACTTGCAAAATTTGGCGGAATTAAACTTTGTCTTGTTAACCAAAAAAAAAAGCGACCTTCAGTCGAAAATCGTTTTATTTGCACTAGTATCAAGGAACAAGGAATTTTGTTTATGCGGTATTTTTCCTGTAAACTGTACGCCACTGACCACGCAAAATTAATAGATTTTAAATACCGTGGGCCATAGGCGGCGAGTTCCCTTTTTTTTGAACCTTCAAGAATTAAAATTTTGTAATTCAAACTTTTTGCGTTTTAACTTGTGTCATTTTACTGTACTGTCATATTTTAACCATTTCATTATATGTGTTTTAAAGTTTACTGCCTCTTATTGTGTCTTTTGTACTTGTTGGTGTCAGAATTTTGCAAGCTTTAAATAGATAGGAGGAGGCACAATCACGGTAAGTTCCCTTCCCGTAAGCTGTTGGCTTCTCTGGCGCCCACTTATTTTGACTCGCTCTGTACACAACTAAAGATTTTCTCCCATAAGCGATTTTCACGAACTCCCCCTACTCCTCTGAGCTAAGCTGTAGGCCCTTTTCCATCAAGCTAGTTACGAATCGTCGAAAAAGATCGATTGGCCCGTAACAATATCTTTAGAGTTGTGGGAATTACAATAAAAAGAAAAAATAAAAATTGAACTTTAAGGCCCTATAACTTCTTAAGAAAGGGCTTTCTGCCTAAGGTATATTAGGTTTAATCGGTTTATTTTCACCTAAAGAATCTATGACTAAACGCTGGCCCATTCTTTCTGAGACACCCTGTATATATATATATATATATATATATATATATTGCAATATATTATTATATAAATAAATAATTCAATAATTAAATAGCCCCACGTTGACAAGCCATAAATAGATGCTGTGTAATATTGTGGAAATTTTATATAAACATAAATAAATTCATAAAGTAAAATCCACGTTAGTGCCCATAATATAACCCACTTCCTACCTTACTTGTCGAGGGCATTACAAAACTTTTAAAGCAAATCTTCAGGTATCCATATATCAACTGGAGTTTCATTCTTCAATACCAAATAATAATAATCATAATAACAGAAACTTCCATCTGTATTTGTCATTGGTATATGATAAGTATAGGTAGCCAACGCGTTTCAAAGCTGATTTTGTTCATGCAACTACATTTTAACAACATCTGGGATTCGTGTAACATATAATACAAATTTATAGACATTATTAAAATGTGAACTGCACGATTTGCCCGAACAATTCACCGTTGCACGATTTGCCGCCGAAATTTAAACATTGACTGCAAAAGCATTACCCTGCTTTCCCCGTGAATTTGTTCCTAGCAATTTCAACATATATATTTTAATGTAAATCTTTCAACCTGTTTCTGATTATCAGTGTAAATTGTAATTTTCAATACAAAAACACTTTCTCTATCAGTAAAATAATTTTATAAACTGGTGTACCCTCTGTCGCTAAAATAAGTTAGAATATAAAAAATGAGCAAATCACTTCACCTAGGCTTGTGCGTACATTCGATAGTAATCTCTGTATGAGCTGTTTTGAAAGAGAAACAAGTAAAAGAGGAATAATAAGACCAATATCAGGACAAACGTATACTCCAAGCTGGTCCAGTCTATGGACCAGGACGGCTATGAAAGCGGCCCAACACAAAATTATAAACCAGGGTTGTTCAACCCGCGCGCTGGGAGCCGCACACGGGCCTTAAGGCCCATTCAAGTGGCACGTAACCGGAAAATGAATAAAAGAGCGCATGCACCAACGATACAAAATCACAAATATAATGAAGACAAAGAATGGGGTGTAATCAAAATATTAAATCGGAAAACCAATCGTCTCAACAACTATTTCAGAAAATGACTTCTCAAGCTGATTCCTTCGTCAGGAAAAATTTTCTGGTAGCAATTATATTGCTAAAAAATCAAAGCCGGTTACTGACGATGAATTTCTTAAAAAATGTCTTCCAGTCGCAGCTGACGTAATTTGGCCTAAAAGTAAATCTGATTTCTGGAAAATAAGTTTATCGCAGCAACTAATCCTAGGCGTATTGCAGATATCACGAAATCTATCAAAAACAGTTCGAATTTTAACGTTTTACTACGCACTTTTAAATTTTATTCCATAGCTTTTGACGGCTCAACTTGCCATATTTATAGCAAACGAATTTAATATTACTGAAGAACTTGCATTTTGTAGTGTCACTTAAGGACACGACTAAGTCAGTTGAGAACACTGCTAAACGAAAATCAACTTTTTTCTGTGACATGGAAAACATGGCGTGTGTTATGTAAAATTTCACCAGAAAGTAGAAAATGACCTTGGATTTTCTCTATCACCCACACTTTATTTGCTACGAAGTGTTGTGTGTTATACGCAAACATATCAATCTCGGTATGTAGGTATGTTCTTATGTTGCACTTACTTCAAAATGTGGTTGCGGATGTTTTATGGCGATATTTGGTCTCTGGGGTATCACGGATTAATGTCCAGCAGTAATCAGCAATCAAACTAGGACTCTATTTGCCTTGGTATCGCTTTTCCATGGTTGCAACATCTTGGTGGAACCGTTCTCCATGTTCGTGAGCATCCAGCAAGTGAATTTGTAAATACATGTTACATCCCATTTCTTTGTAGGCACTAACTAATTCAGTCACAAGATCTTTGTAATTTTCAGCTTTGACATATCCAAGAAAATTGGTCGCAGCTGTTGTAAAAGCTCCCCATGCTCTTAGTTCCACTTCATTCAGCAAGTTGTCAAATTCGTCATTCTTCATTACTTCTCGTATTTGTGGTCCCACAAATATGTCCTCTTTACTCACTAATTTTCGGAAATTTCCGTGTCGAATACAAATCACTCCTTCCGTTTCGAACTAGTACTTTAACGAAATATTGCATTAACCAAATTAAATATGCAGTGGTGGTAGAAATACGTTTTTACGATCAACCATTGGTTCATTGGTAATATTTTTTTGACCCGGAGTTAGTGCTTGACGTAGTGGCTATTCCTTCTGTATATAGTGACTATCCCATGCACGGCTGTACCATTCATACAGGAAACAGTATTTTGTGTACCACAGTTGAACTCAGAGAAGAAGCGCTATCACTTCTAGGTCTCCACAGATTGACCACTCATAGTCATTATACCGGATATGTTCTAGGAGATACTGCATATTATCGTATGATGCCTTCATATGAACGGCATGAGCTATGGTGGGTATTAAATGCCGTTGTCAAGCAAAACTGCTTTCAAGCTAAGTTTCGAAGAATCTTGGTTCATGTTTCTGTCCAAATGCGTGAAATTAGCACATCCGTGCTATATACCAATGTCCCTTCTTGAGCGAAACTATCCTTTTCGTTTTCGGAAATGAGTTATATGTGCGTTATCTTCGAGCAGATTCCATCCTTTTAATCTCGATGCTAGAAGTTCTGACTGTGATTTTGCTAGTTTTAAATCTCGAACTAAATCATTCAGTTCAGCCTGTGTAATCAGATGTGGTTCTGTTGAACATTCCGTTGCTTGAAATAGTGAATCATTGTCGATTTCCTGTGCGAATTGCTTATTATCAGTAGGAACACCGAGGCTTTCAGGTTATTCTTCGTCCAAACTCCAAGATTCTGGTGAATTTGGTATTGGAAGATCTTCACTATGTTCGACGGGAGTAAAGCTGATGGTAAGTCGGGATACTGCACAGTATGCTTGGACTTCAGTCAGATGCCCAGTATGTTAGTGAGTCAAAAGTAACAATCTGTGGCATGGTTTTTCTGTTCTCTACACACCAATGGTACTGCAAAGCGCATGTTACGTTTTGTACCTTTCAACCAACCTGTTAACAATGTTACACAAATCTTACAACATATGTGAGAAGCCCATGACTTATCTTGAACTCCTACTTTAACTCCGAAATAAAGTTCGTAAGCTCTTCGTACAAGTAGGGTGAAAGTACGTTTTTGCTATTTAAAAGTTAGTTCCCCACACACATAACAAAAACTGAAACCATTATTTACACACTGCTTAGACACTGTACTTATTTGTTAATTCACAGTCAATCGCAGTACAGTAATAAACATAAATCAAGTATGTAGAACACAAACACGTTAGTAACGACATTTCGCGGCATGACTTAGGAAATTCAGTAACTTCATACGCCGGTAAATGCCTACTAATGCACATTATCTGATTTGGTGCGTACTTCTTGCATGTAATAGACAGGAATGAACTTGTCTTAACACGGTATATTCGTCACTGCTGATACATTACACAAAGTGGCACAATATGCCTATGTTGCATACTTGCAAAATATAAATGCTTGTTGCTACAAATTCGTGGGTGATGGGCAAATTCTGTTTTTAAATTCGTTTTTAGGGTGCCGAAATACATCAGAAACACCTAAATATGTCCATGTCATAAACTGTGTTGTTAGGGCAACTAATTTGTTTTGTAATTTAGCGGACTGTATGGTGGTTTGTCGTTCATTACCCCAACAGATAATGTAAATGTTTGAATTGAAGTTACTGGCTTTTCTATAATTAGTCACAGCAAGAGATTAGTAAAAATTCCTACCTTTCGACATTTGTGGTTGTCTGGAAGTTGTCCTTTCCGTTGTTCTCTTTTCAACTTCGAGGGCCCTCTACTCAGCATTGACTTGAAGACTTGAATAATAACGACGCACACACATTAAACAATTAATGAGTAACGTTGAGCTGCCTCGGAGATATTAACTCGATCACACCATCCACCAAGGCCCGCTCCCAGCGCCACTTGGAGGGAAATTAAGCTTACCCTGCTGTGACGCGGGAAGTTTTAACTTATTGAAAAATGAGTTTAGTTGCTCCAACATGTGTGTTTAACAGTGTAATTTACGTTTGATTACGTCAAGAAAATTTGGGTGGAAAGATTTAAGAAATTGCCAATATTATGAGGAATAGTTCAACGCCAATTTCAAGATTTTCAGAATACTTCGAAATTGGACGTATAAAAGTTGTACCTGTCTAAACAAAAATCTCCGGTACTTCACGAACATGCGCTGTTTATTATGTTTTTTCTATATTTCCGAGCAACTATTTCCCGTATGAAACGTACGAAAAGCTAAATTTGAACAAAATTTCAGACGAACGATCACCTTAAAGAAACTGTTCGCATCGCTACTACCTCTATCAAACCAAATACAATTGCAATGATGTCGAAAAAACAAGTTCCGTGCTTTAATTAAAAATATTATGATTAGATTATTTTATTTTAAAAGTAAATGCTGTTTTATTATACTTATTGATAATATGGCCTACAGTGTAGTCATTAATAAATATTAAATTCTATGTGAGGCCCGTGAGAAATTTGTGTTGGACGATGTGTGCCAGAAGATCCAAAATGTTGAAAACGCATGGACTATAGGTACTCCGCCTCAGAGATTGCTAGCAGGTAAGTTTCTTCGACAAGTACTGGTTCTGTTTCACTCAGACCTATATATCCTCAGTTTCATATGAAATGCACCACCCATTAAAAATAAAGCTATGTGTTTGTAAATTTGCTAAAATAATGATTTATTATTGCGTTTGAGATGATCACAATTTCCATTAAAACAATTAAGTGGTTGTGGTGTTCATCTACTGTCTCTAATAAACTTGTTGCTTAGAAACAAAACAATATCTAGTAAACATTAATTAGTTGTTTCCAGATTTTGTTACATTTTGTGACAAAATTAATTTTTTATAATGCCTCCAGTAAGACAACGTAGAAATTTTAACCACATTTCCGATTTTGACAAAAGGTCGAGATACCGGCATGGAAGAAGCTGGACTTTCTTTTCGTGAAATTGGTAGAAAGGTAAATCAGGACCACACTGCAGTTGCACGAATATGGTCTGCATGGTCAGAAGAAGGAATTCAACGACATCGTCCAGCTGGTAGACCTCCACTGTGTAGTAATGTTCGTGAAGATCAACTTCTTCGAAGGATAGCTACACGAGACCGCGTCATCGTCCAGCTGGTAGACCGCTTTCAAACAACAAGGTCTGTTGCTGTAGACAGGATGCGAGCTCTTCACCGCCGCGTGTCAATAGCAGCAATTTACAGAAGAATCTTCTCTTTTGGACTACGATGCTACCGTACATTCCAACGGCTTCCTTTAACTGCACATCACAAGACTGCTAGGCTTGCTTGGTGCCAAGAGCAGCAGCATTGGAATCAGCAATGGAACAACATTGTCTTCAGTGACGAATAAAGATTTTCTTTGTAGGCAAATGACAGCCGTAGGAAGGTACGTCGATATCGAGGAGAAAGACGAAATCTAGAATTTCCTGAAAGACACCATACAGCTTTAACACCTGGAGTTATGGTTTGGGGTGCGATTTGTTTCGGTAGAAGATCCTCTTGTGCTCGTCCCAGGCACTTTAAATGCTCATCGCTATATTGATAATGTCCTGAAACCAGTGTTACTACCACTCATGCAGACGTTGCCAAACGGTATTTTCCAACAGGATAACGCACGTCCACACACTGCAAACATTACCAGAATGTACCTCCAACAAGGGCAATTACAAATGTTTCCTTGGCCTGCACGTTCACCGAACTTATCGCCGATTGAATATCTTTGGAACATGCTGGGCCGGTGACTAAGATTATTGTCAAGAGGCCCTAACAACTGAGCTGAGACACCAACTTTAGGTTATGTGGAACGAGATACCCCAAGAGAACATAGACCACTTGATAGAAAACATGCCACGACGAGTAAATACTTACAATGCTGTTCATGGCGATGTTACACATTATTAATTTTGTTTTCGTTGTTGATATTGTTTTCTTATAATAGTAAATCTTTTTTTTATGAAAACCTGATCATTTCATACGCAATAATAAAACATTATTTTAGCAAAGTTTCAAACCCGTAGGTTTATTTTTAATGTGTGGTGCATTTCATATGAAACGAAGTGTATATAGTCCTTAGCAGTATGCATTTATAAAAAAATCTATTAGCAAACGGGCAGGTCAATGTGTAAGTTCTTGCAGTTTTGCGTTAATCTCGTAGCTAGGTAAAAAACTTATATGGAGTATAGAGTATATTCCCCTTCCCTCGCCATCAATCGTCCATAACGAACAATGTGAAACCATAGGTCGGCGATTGCAACATAGTCTTCCATAGGTCTTTATCTTCTGCAACCCCATGTACTGTGTCAAATATGTAATCGCTGTTGATGTTCATGGTGTAGGAGCGAATATTTCCTTAAAATCTGAAAAGCTATTTCCTAAATAAATTCATACTATACTTTTACCTATGGCATCTGAAAATATAAGTAAATGTTCTAATTAAAAAACAAAAGACAGTTGTTATGGATTTGTGCAATTATACCCAGTAATGTGCGCAGATTGGTTGTTGAGCATCTGAATCAGTAAGCAATCAGAAAGCCCATTATTGGGCATTTATGATATTTTGACACTTGCAAGTCTGATTAGCATATTTTGCTGTGTAAGTATTTTAACAATATTATTGTGCAGGATGTTTATTTTCTAGTAATTAATTAAATTAGTGTTAATAATTCCTTTCAGTTTTTCGTAGAAGTATGCTGTTCCTAAAATCTACGCATGATTAGGAACTATACTCAATAAAAATCCACTAAAACCACTAGGGCGATGAGAAGGAAGGTTAAAATTACATCGCAGTTTTCCCCATTTCAAAAGTAGGTTTTAAAAATAAGAACAATACCACTTCAGAAATTTCAGGGCAATGTAATTTTAAGATGAATATAATAACGAGTTTTTGCAGAACCTAAAGTTAAAAAGACTGTAGCGTCATCCTCCAATTACACACCAGAATGTATAATATAAGGTTGTTGCTAGGTAACGGAGCTTAAGCTATTTTTAACTTAATATTTTATCAAATCTTTCTACTACGGGGCTACCAAAGTGGCTCAAAATAATCTGAAATTAGAATTTGCTATTGTCATCGTATCTACCTTAATGTACGATATTTCTATATACATTTTTTGCTAGTAGGCAACAAATAGAAGGCTGTAATATAGTAAAAAATAATTATTAAAATCTTAAAAACAAATGATAGAAAGTGTTACACAGTATTAGAAAGATTCGGTAAAATCAACTAACATTTGGTGTATTTTTCACCTTATTTCAAATTAAGATCTTTTAATAATGTATATAATGCAGATTACCCCAACAACACGAATTAATCTAATCTTTATAGAAGCAAAACAACGCCAAGATTTTGTAACCAATTTAATTAATCGTTCATTAAACGTATCGGATTTTACCTTGGCTGCGAGTTACTTACTAATGATTTATCGACGGAAAAATTGAAAAAAGTCTCGCGCCAATTTAGTATCCTCCTAAAGTAACAAACAATTAAATAAAATTTTAAATTAATTCTCAACAAATAAAATATATTAGAAAATATACAATAACAATTACATAACGCTTTCAAAATTTAAAAAATATGTTGAACACAACAGGAAGGAAAGGCTAATACTATTTATCGTGATAGCACGAATTTTTCCAAATACATTTATATTAGAGACATTTATGCGAAATCAATTACATTTTGTGAAATTATTTGTGCATTACATTCACTTAACAACAAACAAAAAAATTAATAATATTAAATGAAATATATTATAAATAATGAATCAAGTACAAGGCCCTTCTTTATTGGGCCCATCTTAATACGGACGCACTTGCTTTCTTTCATTTAAGTTGGTATTGCAGTAGTTGAAACTCCTTTGGCAGTCCTGCTCCTTAATAACCTCCAAAATGGTTGAACGCCCACTTGTTGCTGGAAATACTTCTTTGCCGAATCCCTTGAAAATATGAAACTTCGCTACCGTTTTCCCCCCTTCCAAGCAAGTAGCAAATTTTGGAATACTTCTTCACACCTTATTAGTTGATAAGAATGTTCCACAAAGATGTTTAATTGTTAAAATGTAGCACTTTGTTAACATAACATCTATTTGACAAACCTGCTAATGTAAATTTTAATAAGTTTGTAATAACCCAAATTTATTTTATTTTTACGTAGGTGTTCCGGTTATTTACATACCTAAATATGTCTAGTAATTATTTCCGTTGAGGTAAAATACTCAAGTGTGTTAAAGTTTTCCTATAATCGTGAACATTTTGACGTGTCGAAGTCGGTTGACATAACTAGGAACGTAATTCGAAGTGATTTAACAAACGAAGTTGAAACACAATCGCAGGCTACTGACGCTGCTTCCCAATTCGAATCTACAGGAGGAAAGAAGAATGCTGATACAAAGAATGAAAGAAGCTAGAAAGAAAGGAGATATAGCAACAGTAAGATACAACAAATTAATAATCAGCAATGAAATATACAAGACACAAAGAACAGGCGAACAGGAACAAACAACCGGCATTAAAAGAACAGTAGGAGAAAGATCACCGGATGGCGACAGTCTACAAGAACAGCTAAGAAAAATAACCAAAACAAAAATTACGAAAATAAAAAACTAGAAAGTAAAGATGAGGGAGAAAAGGCAACGACAGAACAGGCTATGATAATGGAAACGAACAAGGATAACAATACGAAAAAGAAAACAAGCAATAAACAGACCAACTTAGAACCAAACAAGAATAAGAAAAAGAGAAATAGCAAAAATACTAGCAATAGAAAAAACATAAAAGAACCACAAGAGAAAATTAAAGTAAATATATGGAAACTAGGAGTGTGGAATACTAGAAGTCTACAAGGGAAAGAAAGCGAAATAATAAACGAATTCGAAGAAGCAAATG
>JABXWE010001321.1:0-51958 GCA_014611495.1 Limonius californicus | reverse complement strand
AAATAATATTTGATGGATCCTATTTGGGTGGTGACAGCTTTTTCCAGTAATCTTTAATCCTTTAACAACTAGAAGCTCTCTGAGCAGGTATGCCGATTACTGGGAAGTACATTCCTAACGCCTGTGCGCAAGTTGGGGGTGTCTAATTCAGACGAAAATACATTCACCATCTCTATATTTCAATAATAACGAAAAGAAAATAGAATCCTTGGAAAATCCCAAAAACATCGTTGAACCAGATCCTCTAAGCTCTAAGCCTGTTTCTTTCCCCACGTATAAAATATTTGCTAATAAACAATTGTTTATAAATGTGTGTTTTTGTTGACATTAAGTTGGTAGTAATTGCATGTACATTAGTAGCGTCTCGTAAAAAAGGTAACTTAAAAAATAACGAGTTACTTTATGGTAACTTAGTAACTTATTCAAGTTACTTTTATAATTCTGTAACTTAGTAACTTACTTAGTTACTTTTTTGCCGAGTAACTGATTAACTTACTTAGTTACTTTCTTAGAGTAACTTACCCAACACTGCTTGTAGTACATTGCTTTTATAGGTTATGTTGCAGATAACCAACCACTTTATTCATCGTTGTTTGGTTGTTGAACGTTGATAATTATATTTTTATTGAAATCGAAGCAGTGGAATAATTATTATTATATTCACGTAGAACTGGACAATTTTTTATCCGTTATATGCAACGGGTCTTGGATTTGAGACATATAATCGTGGTTAGGCTTTAATATCAGTTTTCTGTTCTGAGGAATGTAGACGACAAGATCCAAATGTTTTTTTCTGCCATTTTGCAGCTTTCGCGGGACATTTTATTTCTAGTAGACCGTCGTTACCTACTAAACCATCTGGCGAAGCAGCTAAATAAAATTCATCGTCTTTTACAACAAACATGCCGCACTGTCTTACTTGCTCAATTTTAAGAAAAAGCGTTCATATGAATATACGTCCAAAAACGCTTTGCTTTTAATTGACAGGGAGTTATTAAAAAAAATGTATTTCCTAAGTAACTAGAAGACCCAAATTAGTCTTTTGAGCAAAAAACTGCTTTTCTCATTTTCAGAACTAAAAATTATATACGATCGACCATTACAAATGAAAGTCTGTCAGGTCTTGCCGAGGTAGCAATAGAACAGGATATATTAGAAAAAATAGGTTTGAAAGCCATTACGGAGGTTTTTGCTTAGACAAAAAACGACGTATATTATTTTAAGTTAACATTTGTTGTTAGTTATTACGTACATATACGTGTGTCTCCCACCAGAGTGACCGACATAATTTTTACACGGTATATTATTGAAAAATGAAAAAATGAAAATCAGTTACAGTTGTTTTAAATGTTAAATATGTTCAGAATTAAATATTTATCAAAATATCATTTTTAATTTGCAATATTCATTGATATATAACCATTAAAATATGCGGTATTTTAACGTGGGTCACAATATTCCACTCTACCGTTGGTAAGTTTATATTTTTGATAGCAAGGTAGGTAATGCCTTTGAAAGTGAAAGATAAGCGGATTAGCTGCAGGCGGGCTTGGGTAGTGAGGTACTAGTTTCTTCCGTTCTAGAATTTTAGTTGTGGCGCTACTAACCGATGGCTAGAAATATCAAAAATTAGGCAAAAACATACGTCACTTATAATGTATTTTTTTGGCTTATTTATGAACCAATTTTTATAAAATTTATACCATTTTTTCGACAAAAGACCACTGGAGCGCATGATGCATTTGATTTTTTAAATAATTATTTAGATTAATTGATACATGCTTCCGTAAATGACCTAATTTTAGACATGGTTAATTTTATATAAAAATAGCGTTTTCGAAAAATCCGAATGCATAGTGCCCTAGTGCCTAGTTTTCTGAATAAAACAGTGAAAACCCCATAGTGATACCTCTTATATTAAGAGCATAAAATTATATTAACTAAACCACTGTATGTAGTCGTTGCATTCCAATTATCTTTATAAACAATAATTTTCAAAAAAATCTAATCGATCATCAGCATTGAAAGCAGGTTTCTTAATAAAACAGCGAAAACCTCATTACGAAATCTTTTTTTTGCGATGAAATTAGCAAAAACGTAACCTCTGTATGGCAGCAGTATACCTATACCGATCGAACGCTCTTAAACTCTTCTGTAAGTAAAGCGCTTAGAACTTTGTCTAACTTTATTCAAACTTTGACATATGTCAACAAAACAAAATCACAAAAAGTAATTACATTTTACAAATTTGCTTAGGAAACCTTCAAAGGTTCCTCGCTGAAAATTTTAAGAAGTGACGCTGCTTTCCAGAATTTCCCTTTTATACTTGCTCTGAAAAAAGCTAGCGTTGTCATGGCAACTCATATAACTTTCAGATTTTATAACAAATTCTAATCCACCGTGCAAAACATTATAAAATTGACTAATCAGGACGACGCTAGGAAAATGCCAAATTCGAATCATAAATCTTATAAACTTAACTGTGGATCATGTTAGGGCCAAACTAACTACACACTCGAAACCCTCATTAAAAGACGAATCGTTTAAGACCAAACATGACCTATCTTATATAAATGCAAAACTAACAGTTAATAACAAAATCTATAAATTATAAATAAACAATTAAATCTACTATGGAACTTTATGAAAAACAACCTTAAACTATCCTAACATAACAACACCATCATTTATAAAACATTTTAACAGGATCTAAATACTTAAATATAGGAAAATTTCGAAATTTCTTCAAGTACATGACCTATAAACATAAACAATTCAATTATTAAAGCATTACTCCTAACAAATTTCACATAAAAAGATGCCCTATCTAAGTATACAATGGCATTTGAACCCATAATTCCCTAAGGAATAGAAATAACTTAGCAATTTCCACACATATAAACGAAATTGTCAAAATATGTTTAAATAACACATAAATAAACAAATACAGCATTGTTTCTATGGAAAATACGACGAAAATCATCCATATCACTTGTACTACAAGTTTACATATAAATATAGCAAAATCTAAGCATTCTTTCGATGTAATTTTACAATTTCTATAATCGTCGATGAAAATTATCCAACTATGCAGATAAACAAATTAATACACATTTAATGTTTAAATAAATACAACACAAAGTTGCCTCTTAAGCTAAGTTAATGTCATTCAGTACACATTACAGCCAGTTAACCACTTTAATAAGCTTAAATCTACAAAATTGGTCTGAACTGTCAAATTATGAACATTTACATTAATATCATTGTTATTAAAGCTCAAGACCCAGTAAACATTGGTGAAAGGCATAAAAGCAACATTATGCACGCGGCTCCATTGCCAAATTTCCTGCAGTTCCCATATTACGACAACCAGAAGAATAATCGGAGAGGATAACGTATGAACTCCTTTGAAAATAGTGCATGTGAACCACTCGATTTCATACAGGAAAGCTTCCTATAGCTTTAATACTTTATATTAAAATAGAATGAAATCCATTTTATCAATATTTTTAGAATATATATGCTCAGTTTCATGGAATGCACCACTCATTAAAAATAAAGCTTGTGTTTGAAAATTTGCTAAAATAATGTTTTATTATTACGAATGAAATGATCAGTATTTCCATTAAAAGAATCAAGTAGTTGCGGTGTTCGTCTACTGTCTCTCATCAACTTGTTGCTTAGAAACAAAATCAATATCTAGTAAACATTAATTACTTATTTCGAGATTTTGTTACATTTTGCGACAGAATTAATGTTATAAAATGCCTCCAGTAAGACAACGTAGAAATTTTATTAACATTTCCGATTTTGATAGAGGTCAAATTATCGGCATGAAAGAAACTGGACGTTCTTTCGTGAAATTGGTAGAAGGGTAAATCGGGACCACACTACAGTTGCACGAATATGGTCTGCTTGGTCAGAAGAAGGCATTCCGCGACATCGTCCAGCCGGTAGACATCCACGTAGCAGCAATATTCGTGAAGATCGACTTCTTCGAAGAATGGCTACACGAGACCGCTTTCAAACAACAAAGTCTGTTGCTGTAGACTGGATGCGAGCTCTTCATCTGCGCGTGTCAATGGCAATCTGTCAACACATATCGGTTGCTGATATGGACTCCATTACATCTCTCATCAAAATCTCGTTAGTCCCCTAAATCGTACCATTTTACTTGGACCAACTACGGAAATTCATCTAAAGCCGTTTTACTTTCGTTATAAAATCTATCATCTGTATGTTGCAGGCCGCAGTATGTTCGAGTCGGTAGGATCTTACGAATAACGACGTCTCTATGAGACTCTTGGGTAATGTTATTTTTGTTTGGAGAAAAAGTTACGCTGTCCTGAGATGGCGTAGGAGAATATAGGGAAGAGTTGGTCACCCCATGAAATTTTCCCACTGTTCCACAACAAACTTTTACGTCAGCATCTCTATAATCGCCACATGATGAGTTCTGCACGAATTGTACCGTAGAAGAATCAGAACTTCCGATCGATTTTATTAAAACTGGACACGAGAAGAGAGATATGCAGTACGCGCCTTCATTATTAGAAGTGGTGCAAGAAAAATCTACAACATACAACATGTAATGCCATTACTGGCCGAGACGAAACACTTTACTTTAAGAGCCACTAACACAAAGGCAAGATGTATGAGCAAAAGCAACACTCAATGAAAATCCCGTTGCCAGTAACAGAAAATCAGATCCAACTTTAAATGGAAATTGAAATGTTCGTGGCAAAGTGGAAAAGAAGTATTTTACCCAAGAAAATATGCTAGTGAAAAAGGAAACATCTCTACAAATCCGACAAATACCATGTAAAATATAGAGCTTGATAACTGCTAACGTATTCGAAACAGGTGCTAAACATAATATGCAACAACAATCGGTTGGCACTACATCTACAAACACCAGCTTAAGGCAATATCACACTAGATTGATTGGACATGCTTCATCTGTTAATTGAAGAGAAAACTACGCTGTTACTTGAGTCCCTTATTTCCAAAACCCCCTAGATCCACTTTTTCGTTTTTTTGAGAAAATTGAAGTATTTATATTTACCGGCTGAATAAAGTTATTAAAATTGCAACTTGAGAAATTGTGACCTTAAAGACGAAAATCTAGTTTTCATACTTTGTGTGTAAATAAAAAAAAAGTTTGGATTTAGCAGGATTTGAAAATAAATCGGGATTTAGGGGTGTTTGATGTTTACTATACCTTAGTTTCTTTTATTTATGTAATAGCCAGTAGTTTTCACTTTATATTGCAAAAAAAATAGAAAATGGTTATATTTAATTTTATTCTATAAAAACTGAACAAGTTTACAAAACTAATAAATTAAGTTCTTCCCGGCATAAGTACATTATAAAAGTTTATTTAAAGTATACCACCTACAGTTTCATTTTTTTCACACAGAACGTCATTACTGTCTTCATTGTTGCCACTTTCCTCACCACCAGCTTCGTATCTTGTCATTATGTTTTTATAATACATAAGGTTTTCTTCGACTGCCTTTTCCTGCCAGTCATTGCCAAAATGTTTTGAGAGGAGTTCGTTTACATTTTTGATTTTATCTGGGTTTAGTTTTACCTTATTCAGTTCTATAGGTAATGGGTTAATAAAGCAAATTTGTTTATCTCTTTTGCATATGCTTCGGGCATTGTTAATATCTGAGTGGTAGTTAGGTTCACCACGAACTAACATGTTTCCCTTTTTGCTTTTCGTCAAAATGATTCTCTTACAAGAATTTATTTTAAAATGCAACGAAGACGTTGACTTGATAACGGCAGCAATTTCTGTACGCCAGTCTAACACATCCCAATCTGCACCTATTTTTTTTTTACCGTCCCAAAATTTTTAAATATATTGTAATAGTCATTTACATCGATTATTGTATCCTTTTTTTTTTATTTTTTTTTTTCTATGTGGCCGAAGACTCTGTCAGGAGAGATAAAGGAGTGTCCCGTGACAGGAAAAATTAATTCTACAGACGAAATATGATCTGGTGCATCAACTAGCCATTTGGAGCACATACCAATTATAGTGCTGTTCTTATTCTGACCAGCGCATCCATCAGCAAAAAGTCTGATCACACGTACATCTTCAGAGATGTCTAAATTTCTCAGTGTGCTGTAAATAGCAGAAGCAGTTTCATTAGAACTTTTGCTACTTTCGGATTCTAATCAAGTATGTATTAGAACGTTCTGTTTTGTCATTTTGACTTTGGAAGAACCAATCACTACTGTAAAATTATATAAATACAGCTGACGTTTATAATACGTAATTTGATCAGGTATTTTAGGTATGACTAGATTTTTCTCACAATCATACGACATTGTAATGACATGATTTTCTTCTTTTTTCAGTAAATTGAAAAAGGCTTTTGCTCGTATTTTATGTACTTTCAACTGCGCGACCAATGTTTCTTTAATACTGGGATCCTTTTCTCTTTTGATTTTGCCTTTATATTCTAAACAGTATGAACAGACATCAACTTGGGGCGCATTGAAGCCTATGTTGAACTTATTATTGAAAATAATTCTAAAAAATGATTCCTTACACTGCCTATCCGGATGGTTTTCAGTATACAATTGCCACATTTTTCTTATTGACAAATCACTTGAAACATATTGTCTTTGCGATTTACCTCTGCAGTAGTGTTTCTCCAAAACACAAAAAGATTTTATAAATGTGACTACATTTTCTCTAACATCTTTGGTTTTAAAAGAGCGGTGATCACCACCCCGTTTCTCTTCTGGCATTTGGTCTTTATGAAGAAACCGACCAAGAATACCTTCCACTCTATATCTTTTTAGGTTTAAAATACCTAAAAAGGCTGCCTTACAAACTCTTTGTTCTTTTTAACAATATAGTAGGATGCTGCCATAGTACGTGGTCTATTGGAATTAACACTTCTAATGCGTTTAACACTGCAAACAGTTGAATGCTTCAGGATGAAATTGTCTTGTAAGACTTTCTTTTCAAGTTTATAAAACTTTTTATGGAACAGTTTTACATCTTCCATTGAAAGAGTGCCACAGCGATATGATTTTGTGGCATGCTGACAAAGTGGGTACTGTGGTAATTCTTTTGCTTTATATCTACAATTAATCAAGTTCAATATATTTAAATAGATAAAACAAAAAGCTAAGTACACTAACCTATTCTTTTATAAAACATTCTTTTTCCATTCACTGGGGTTTAAAGCCTTTTTCCTGGCACACTGAGGAGTTGCTTCAACAATTTCCATTGTTTTATTTAAAACACAAACTTTGGAATCTTAATTGCCACATAACAACATTAATAAACACTAAACTCTTTTAAGTGAGGTTAAGAAATCACTTCGGTGCACACAATTACGAGCGAAAATGCATGACATTGGATTTAGTCACTTTTCTTACAACATTCAGCACTGTAGTGTAATCTATGAAGGATTTAGGGGTTCTTGTTTCCTAAGAAATTTGCTGGATTTAGTGGTATTTGAAAATTGCGCCAAAATGGATTTGGGGGTTTTTGAAACTAAACCCAGACTTGTACGCCTATTTTAAACAGGATTTAGAGGAATTTGATCGATAATATTTATCTTAAGATGTTCTTCTAACCGCCTACCAACAGATGGCAGCATTACTTTTATATTTGTAAAAAATGGATTTAGGGGGTTTTGGAAATAGGCGACTCACTTACGTGTTTGTTACTTTTGACGATCTTGTGGCCAATAATAATATGGCTGCCCAATGCGGAGACTTCGCAGGAGTTCCGAGAATAGCTTGCAAATGCTCAGATCAGAAACAAAATAATCTGTCGAAAGACTATAGCTGTAGCTGGATTACCAATGTAGTAATTTGTAGGAAAAACAAGAAGGCACTTCTTTGTTAAACCACTCGAATTTTCTGAAGCTATCTTTTAGACAACTATGAGGACTAACATAAGCATCAAATTACATAAACCTGCGAATACATCCCAACCATGGATTATGTTTTACAGAAGAATCTCTTCTTTTGGACTGCGATCCTACCGTCCATTCCAACGGCTCTCTTTAACTGCACATCACAAGGCTGTTAGGCTTGCTTTGTGTGAAGAGCGGCAGCATTAGAATCAGCAATGCAACCACATTGCCATCAGTGACGAATGCAGATTTTGTTTGTGGGCAAATGACGGCCTTAGGGAGGTACGTCGATATCGAGGAGAAAGACGAAATCTATAGTTTGTTGAAAGACGCCATACAGCTTTAACATCTGGAGTTATGGTTTGGAGTGCGATTTGTTTTGGTAGATCACCTCTTGTGTTCGCTCCAGGTACTTTAAATGCTCTTCGCTATATTCATAATGTCCTGGAACCGGTGTTAGTACCATTCATGCAGACGTTGCCAAACGGTATTTTCCTTTAGGATATCGCACGCCCACACACTTCAAAAACATTACCAGAACGTACCTCCAACAAGCACAATTGCAAATGTTGCCCTGACCTGCACGACCACCGGACTTATCGCCGATCGCACACCTTTGGGACATGATGGGCCGGCGACTAAGATTATTGCCAACGCTGCTAACAACTTAGATGAGCTGAGATACCGACTTGAGGTTGTATGGAACGAGATACCCCAGGAGAACATAGACCACTTGATAGAAAGCATGCCACGACGAGCAAATGCTTGCATTGCTTGCATTGTTTTCGTTGTTGCTATTGTTTTCTTATAATTGTTAATCGTTTTTTATGAAAACCTGATCGTCTTATACACAATAACGAAACATTATTTTAGCAAAGTTTCAAACCCGTAGCTTTATTGTTAATGGGTGGTGCATTTCATATGAAACGTAGTATATATATATTGCTATGTTATTTACTCTATATTAATGTTAGTATTATAAATAATGACTTAAACTATGTTAGTCTTATAATATAACTATGACTACAGGAGATTTTTGGCTTCGTAATGATGTACGAATATTAAAAAGGATATTATTTTCATGATAGGAGGTTGTTTGTACCTGAAATTTGATTATAATTAGTTTATTCAACATGTAAAGAAAGATGTTTATAAGATTATTTCGACTAATAATGGTAAATGCATACTTAATAAGAGAATTAGGTATCTGGTGTCTTCGGAAATGCTTCGTTCTGGCATCATAAGTGTTTAAAGTGTTTTGGTGACAAGACTTTCTTATGTGAAACTAGTTATGACATCGTAGTGTGAAGAAGGAAGTTATTTTAGTTGTTTTTATGGGTATGAAGGAGCCCTGAAACTTAAAAATGTTATTATTGAGAATTTATATTTGTGACGATGGTTATTACTACATTTATTTATGTTTAATTTTGATATTATGATTGTATTTGTATTATATTGTGTGTATAGAGAGGTGTAGAAGGAATTTATGTAGTTATGTTAAACTTGTTTATTGTTTATAGTTAAAAATGTTGTATTAGTTGATTTGAAGGTTATAATTCTTTAATTGAAGATTTTTCTATGTTTAATGTATGTAAAAGGTGTATAATTAGGTTCTACATGTTTGTTACTAATTATTAGTGATGTTTATAACAATTTTGTTGTGTTTTGAAGAAAGTTTGTGTTTAATTCAAGTTTTATTCACATGTAAATTTTTTTATAATTAATCTGATCGTATTTGGTATCATTAGATTCACAAAATTGTCAAGATAGTGAATATGCTATTTGTTTGTAGAAATTTAACTGTATAACTGTGTAATTAATTATTTTAATTATTTTTAATCAGCTGTAGATTGTGTTGATTAATTGGTTTTACTTGATTGGTACATTTTTTTGGTTTTGTATGCGCCGTAGTCTCGAAATTAACTAAAATTTGAATTTAGTCTGTTTTGAGTGTTCAACGAGAAAGCACGCTTCACGTGTAAGCTCTTATTTCAAATTTTAATTTCATTTAGAGCTATTTTCCAAAATCTTGGGATGGGCCTAATATTGTTTACATCCATTTTAAGGTTATGTAACCTACCAGAATTAAAAATATAATTAAAATTATGTGAAGTGTTTAGTTATATGGATAATAAAAGTTTAATTAATTTTCAAGTTTAATCTGGTTTAATTATTATAAAAGTAATTTAAACTTACCTGGAATAAATTAATCTACAGTGTTTTTCATTCCGACTTGAAGGAATATAAGTGATGAAAGCCTATTAAATAACAAAGTGTTATTGATACTACATTAAAGGAAAGAATCTACTTACCATTTATTTAATAATCAATAAATTTCACAATAACTGTAAGCGATTTATCCAAGAACGAGGTCAGTATGTGTTCAAGCAAACTCAACAAGTGACAGTGTTTTGACAGAATTGGCGGTAAGTTGCAGAGTTCGCATATTTGGGAAAGGTTAAGTTATACACGATGTGACATCAATAAGGATATACACCAGGAGTCAACATTTAAAGGAAATTTCAGATAAGTTTAATTAAAATCTATTGTATAAATGTTGATTTTAATATTGTATTTCATAACTATCAAGTCTAGGGAAGCCACGAATTTTAAGGAAAAATAACCCTGAGAATTTAATTTATTTGTATGTTATTATGTTTAAATTATTTTATGGGCGTAACCAAAATTATTAACAATTTATTTAAGCTAGCCGAGGTTTTATAAATCAAAATTTACTTTTATTTACAGTATATTTAAAATTATAAGAAGCTATACAACATTTATATGGTCGCTGCCAATGTGGGGCAATTACATCGATTATTAAAAATTACTATAATATTATTATTATTATTTATATAAGTCAACTTACATAGCATTTATATGGCAGTCAACGTGGGGCTTTTGTATTATTTATTTACTATAAATTATTAAATTATATAAATACATAGCAATATATATATATATATATATATATATATATTATATATATATATATCCTATTACAAACATAAGTAAGACAGGAACTAATGTCAATAAAACAACTTCCTCTAGAAAAAAAATGACCATTTCATTGCACAAGTAGATTTATTACAAAAATGCAAACCTAATATTTGTTTAGCGATTCCTATGGCATGATGATAAAATACTATTATAAACGTGTGTTTCTCAAATTTTGTTTGCCAGGGACGCGGGTGCCTTTCTGAATTTTTTTCGATCACTGTCATGCTTATGTTATTTAAATATTTCATTTCTCTAGTTTGCAACAAATTAATTTTATAATTTTCATTTAGGTAGTTAAAACATTTCTCTATAATTACTATCGTTTAATCCGTGAACATCTTAAATCGAATTATTAAAAAATGAAAAAAGCCGGCGCATGAGGTGTACGTACATACGTCGACTTGTTCATTCCGCAGCAGAAAAATAAAAGGGGCCCCTCCTGAATTCCGAGACCGCAAGTAATTGCCTGCGGCACCGATAATTGACATATTGACTACGTCAATGACAAGTGGACCCCAAATGGGGTGACGAAGCTCTTAACTACCCACCCAGCTTAGCTAATGTGTATTGTAGTCACGTGCGGCGTTTCCAAACAATGGCAGAGAGACCTCGCAGCCCTCTGCGCGATTATGCAATCTGTACTCATGCCAAAGTGTGACCAACGCTAATTTATTATTATTATTATTATTGAATTGTGTTTTGATAACTGGCAGATAAACTTATAAGATTACAAATGTAATCGCGACGCGTTACGGCTCGGCTGAAATATGTTCGAATTTAGTCGTTCTATTGATTTTTTCGGTAAAAAATAATTAGTCCTAATTCCAGTTCAAGGCCACGACTTTCTAAACTTTCATATCCCCTATTTATTTTCAGTTTTAGTTAGAATACAATTATTATTTGAACAGACTTATTTTAAGCAGATTCTTCGCTTTTAAAATCACAGCATTCCGTATTTTTTTATTGTAGGGTTTTTCTTTTGATAGGTTTTATAATTATTATTAATATTATAATTATTAAAACAAACTTATTTTAGAACGTTGTATATTTACCAAAATTGTTAGCTTTACTAGGGGTTTGTTTGAATTGATTTAAATTATAATAGTATGGGACCTCGATGGGACAGTGCGACAAGCGCTGTCAGTCCAGGTCACAGTGAAATACTGCTCAATCGGCAAATCGGTCTTGGCTCAAACCCCAACTGAGGCGACGACCGTATTTCACTTAATTAAGTTTAGGGTGCATGTTGCATGAATGGTTAGTATGTAAGAGACTCCCGCACCCCCCTGAAGTAATGCGAAAGCGGTTGTGGGGGGGGGGGACACCGCCTGAATGATAAAAAAAATTATAGTAGCAAGCTCATTTTACAATATTATTTCAGTTCCATGCAAGGATGCTATAGAGAGTGGATACGTCAAGCTTACGCTGTTGTGAAGCTACTTAGGAAGACCAACAGTGGAATGGAATTTCGCACTTCTATAAAAACCCACTTGAATTCGTACTTTTCATTACTGAACTACTTTTCTTCAAACAATCTAGTTAAAATATTAGTTAGCAGAAGTTAGGTGTAGTCAGTGGCGCCTTATAGGGATTTTGTCTAGTTATTAAAACTTAGTTCTACCTAATGTTAGACATTGTAATGATTTCATTATGATTAGGATAATTACATAACCCTCTACACATTTTAGCTAGTGCTAAAGGGATATTAGCCAAAAATTCAACGTTATATCGCGTAAAAATATTTTTTTAGTAAAATTTGCAACATAGGGCTTATTTTTCGAATTCCAGAGAAGTTAATTAAATCGATATGTTTTTCTGAAAAGCCTGTATTAAGGCACTTCTAGGTTTTCATTTTCCATAATACTTTAGCACCATTCATAAAACTAGGCCTTCTCACCTGAATACTAATATTTTACTGATTCTACACAAAAATTGAGTACTTAAAAAATGGTACCTATGGTGGGTATCATAGAAATTGTGACGTTCGACCGCTTTTATTGAACGCACCCTGTATGTGCGATGTTTATTTAACTTTCTGCAAACGCAGCTTTAACCCGGGTGTATATACTCTTACGTACGGGGAGAAGACAGGAGTCAGGCTCTAGCTCTCGGCCTGAGCGATACGCAGATTTAAAATTACCCTTGGGCGTCCGAATCAGTGTAATTTACCAATAGGTAATTATTTTCGCTTTTTGCGGTAGCCTTTACGGTACGTCCGAAAAAGGGGAATATGCGGTTTCTCAAAAATTTTGAAAATATCGCTTAAACTAGGCCGATTTGGGAAATTTCGTCGTATGACGTAATATTGAAAAATCTGCAAAAAGCAAGCGATTTCGAAGAAAGCTAACTGTAAAAACTCCACCCTTACACTCAGGGACTGACTCAAGCTTTACACCCCCCGAAGGGCCAATTTTCCATCGCAAAAAGTAAATTTTCAAACCCTTTGTTAGCCACGCTTCAGCTGCTCCATTTAGTTTACTGAGGGGAGGCCGCTTGAGTCGCACACCGTTGATTATGAAATTTTGTGCAACTAGTTTATATTTTGTCTGTAAGATAAAAGTGATTCGAAGAGCTTTAGCGAATTAAGAAAGTACTGCGAGTACAAGGCCTTTCTGCAGTACCTTTTCTTCAGGTATTGTTAGCCTAGATTTAATTATTTTGGGTTCATCTGCGAGTGGCTGTGTTCAATCTTAAGAATGTTCGTTTCAAACTGTGCTTTTTTAAATAATGTTGATCTTTGTTCGTTACTAAATTATAATCATTTAACCATTTTGCCTGAATTTTGTCCGCTTCTCTAATTTAATTAAATGCCTTGTTAAACTCAACTCTTATAAAATTGCACTTTTGGGTGTGAATCAATAAATATTTTAGCCTCCACCGAGTTTTATTTACTAAGCGCAACTACTTGTTATAGATTACGAACCTGGAAATACATAAAAACATACTACGAAACACCACATAACCTATTATACGAAAGTCTGCAACTTTGCAGTATCACTAATTATTTTTTTGTGCAATTTATATTGTAAAAATCGTATGTAATGTGCTGTTTGATAAAATGAATTTTTCATTCAGTACCTAATTATAAAAAGGAAACGGGAAGGGCTGAAGAAAAGAAAAAGATGTGGAAACAGATACAGAAAAGACGAGACAACTAATTGGACATATTCTTCGCCGGTAAGGAATTTTGAAAACAATCATAGAAGGGAAGATAGATAGAAAGAGAACTAGCGGACGTCCACGCAATCGATATGTTAAACAAGTTATGGATGACGTGGGCGCGCGTAACCATGAAGAAATGAAGAGAAGATCTGAGGGAAGAAGAGATTGGAAACATGCGTCAAACCAGTCAAGAGACTGAAGACTTAGAGAGAGAGAGATAGAGAGAGAGAGAGACCTAATTATATTTGCAATTTCAGATTAGCAACGACTACTTGATGATTCAGTAATATTTATTTAATAGTTGATACAAGTAGATTTAGTAGTTAAGATGAAATTTAATTTAATTTTCAAATTTTACCCTCTTGTGACTTTCGACAAAATCGAGTTGTCATCATATTAGCGATGTTGCAGCCATCTAGCGGTTGATAGTTTTGCGTCCCCGGTGGTCCCCCGATCAATAATGTAAATATTAGGAAGTGACAACACTATACAAAGGGGGTGGAGTATGGTTTCCATGCAGTTTGGGCAACACAGTTTTCACATCGTCCAGGCACTTTTACGTGAAATTTCCATTTTTTCACAAAATGTCTTTTTGTAAACGCTCACTGTAAACAAACTACTGG
This sequence comes from Limonius californicus, assembly GCA_014611495.1. Taxonomy (NCBI): domain Eukaryota; kingdom Metazoa; phylum Arthropoda; class Insecta; order Coleoptera; family Elateridae; genus Limonius; species Limonius californicus. The sequence continues at coordinate 37,284 of JABXWE010001321.1, read as the reverse complement.
GTCAATTTCTAAGCTGCCCCTGTTTTCACAACAACAAATGTCAAATTTTACGAAAATAGTAATGACACATCTCAATAGCGCCACCTAGTGGTCGTATGTAAAAATTCGACTAGATTTTAATAATGCATAAATCCGTATTAGCGCGTTTGTGTAATTTATAAGCCATTTTATATGTACTAAAACCGTTCCTTTTGGGTTTCACTAGTCACCTTCGTACTCAATTCAATTAAAAATCCATTTCTAATTATTAAACATTTAATTGGTTTTACTTGGGTTTTACATCTTTTCAAGCCAAGCTTCCAAAGTATTCTATTACGACTCGCACGTTGACCGGACTCCCCAATGTAGCAATAATGCTTACCTGTTAAGGTACGAGGCGTTCCACTTATTAAACTAAATCGACAGTATTTATATACAGTATGATTATAATCTAAGTACACTACAATTAATACCTATCTTATTCACATTACATTACATATACATTTTTATATTTGTTCTGTTCTGCAAACTGTTGCGCTTCTTAGAATTGACCCTTCTTCGAATGTTCTTTGATTCCTAAGCCACGATCTTGTAAATTGTTATTGCCGTGCTGATGAGTTTATTTCAACGACTTGTAATTATTGCAACAAACTTAGTTAGGAACTTTTAGCTCTTATAATAATAATTTTCATACATTCTTTCCATTTTATGGATTCGTTTGAATAGATCATAATTATTAGAACAACCTTCTAATCAAGACATTTTTATTTTCAGTTTAAGGCATTGTGGATATTTATATTTTGTCTGCGCTGTTTTCAGCTAACATGGTATTAGAACAGACTTATTTTGGAACATTGCAGTTGTTTCAATAAACTGAAAATTGCTGACTTTCTGACTTCCCTCTACGGCACTGCTTTTTACTTATCCACTGATATCGACTTATCCCACCCTGAGGTCCAAGTTGAAATAACATACGTTATCCAATAAAATGTGTCTTCCCTAAGCTTTACGGCACCGAATGTAAACGATCGTAAATAAATTTCCATTTCTTGCACCTTTGCATAATTCTTGAAAATTCAGGCGTTTTTCACGCCCTGAAAATCGATGTCAGTACAACAGGGAGTAGTGATTCCGATAGCCATTACGTTTCTGTATATGTTACTGGTTTTGGCATGTACAAGGTGTTTAAAAATGGTCGGATAATATACTCACGTATATGTCTGCAAAATAACTATTTCAGAGATAGAGACGATTTTGATTTTAACCAATAAATTGTATTTTGTGAAAAACTGAACAGTAAAGGTCTACCCAGCTAAACAAATATAACATTTGCACAAATACAAAAATTTAGTGAGTTGAAATCCTAGGATTTAGATGACTTTGCAATTAGATCCCTTGTCCTATGCATTTGTGGTTGTAGTTGAGGTATTTTCTCGCATTGATTAAAAAATGTAGAGGAGCAACATCGTGCACAAATTACAGATCGACCTTGTGATTCGGGTGAATGTCTTCCAGTAGTGGGAGTAAAATGTTATTCAAGATGACTAGATACAGCGCACCAATGAAATGATTTGGTAAAAATAATTACTGGTCCTATCAGACGATTTTTCAGAATACCTAGCCAAACATTTTCCATGACAACAGCGTGAGAATTTTCGTCTACCCAAAATTATTCTGCAGATTATGGATACTGGTATTCGCAAGAGTAGCTTCACCAGTAATTAAAATTTTAGCAAAGTTACTTTAATATGAATTTAAAAACCACCCATCTTGATGCACAATCAGAAGTATTAAGGGCTTGTACCCGCTGGATGTGGTATGCGATACAATTCTGTAACAAATGAAAATAACTTAAATTTTGGGTTTCAAGGCTAATGAAACGCTAATATAGCAGTTTATTGACTAAAACAAAATCGACCCGTATCTTTGAAACAGTTGAATTGGGAACTTATGTTGATTAAGACTTTTTTGTTTGGTTTGATGTGTTGTTACGGGCTCAAACGAGCTTTATTGTCGAACCGCAGTAGGAAAGATGGAAGTGCTTAAGTCAGAGGAGTAAGGGTGGTTCACGAGAAACCCTTAAGGGAACGACATCTAACGTAGATATGTACAGGACAAGTCAAAGTTAGTGGACGCCCCCTTCCAAATCACAGCTGATAACAGGTTCTCGTGGAAGGCCGAGAAGCCAACAGCTTACGTGAGATGGAACTCACCTTTATTGTGCCTCCTCCAGTATATAAAGCTTACAAAGTTCATGCACCATAAAATGCACATAAATAAAAGACATGTTGCATTTTAAGACAAATATAACTCTATTGCTTGAAATTGGTAATATAGTACAAAAAAATACAATCAAAACGCTAATAACTTTAAATACACTTTAAAATTAACAAATAATAGCAACTGGCGACTGCAGGTCGCTGTATTTTATACACCAATACAAGTCTTTAAAATTAGTTAAACACAAGGCAATTTTACGTTAGTTTCGTCAGTTGTGGAGGAGAGAGCGAGAGAGCACTATTTGGGTGTTCTTCCTGGGATAAAAATGCAAGGACGCCCCTGGGTGTTAGATTACGAAACGGACGATGCACACACACACACCAATGGGACTACAACTGAGATTGCATCACCTTGCACAATCACAAAAGAATTTCTTCGGAAAACGGAGACCTTAGTTGTTTTTACCAATCGGTAACGAAATATTCGCCGCACAAAGTTCCAAAGCGTTGGTCGGAGCAGCGGCACATCCAGAGCGTCAGAAAAGGGGTTCGATATTATTCCGCAAAAGCGATAAGCAAATCCAGCGCATATCTTAAATCCGACACTTGTCGATGGTTCTGTTCACCCCGCGGTGTTAACAGCGATACGAAAATTCACGCAACAGATACATAACGAAACCCAAGCCGCCCCAGCAGTACTTGTCGTCGCGCTGAGATTTTAGCAAGCAACCGGGTCGAAAGGAGATCTTAAGTCGACAACTATGCAGCAGCTGAAAGTATTTCGCCATAATACGAAATATGTTGCAAGAATTCTAGAACAAATTAACATGTAGGGCTCCCTCAAGGGCAGGAAATTTCCAGCAAACGTTCACGGTCAAGCGCGTAGACTAAATATTCATCGGCATTTCTCTCGGATAACAAAGCAAATGGTTCACTAAACTGTATTCGAGAAATAATAAGATAGTAATCGGCTACGAAGCGGCAAATAAAATAAGACTTTAATCCGTAGGAATCGACAAAATCAAGCGAACATAACAGAGTAGCTTACGTTCTTTAAACACTCTGTATATGTATTGATTCTATGTTGTTGTTGGTTCCAGTCCAGAACATGTTTTCAACGACTAAAAGCGTAAACCATAATGAGCCACTTACAAACATAGCGGAGGCCGAAGGAAGATTAATTCTGCTACAGGGTGCTAGACCATGACTTTGGTCGTCTTTTCTTTGTCTAGTGTGAACATATAGTTTTGCGAATTTTGAAAGCGTCTGTATTTCTATCGGCACTTGGATTATAAAGGAAGTTGCCTTATAATAAGGAAGTTATATTTCATGCTAAACAGGAAACAGTACCAAATACACAATATCATTTAACTTTTAATTTGTGTATCATAATAGATTTAGAAAAAAAAGAGTTGCCCACTCTCATTAACACACCGTATATTACTATAAAAACAATCATATTAGTTAATATGAACATAAATGCAAGAAAATATCATTTATAATTTAAGAAGATGATTTGCTAATGCTTGGAGAATTCTCTTATCGCCTCTCGCTTTCCCACACATATCTTTCTTTCTGCTCATCCCCTTCTCCCTCACTCCCTTATTTAAAATTTTAAGTGTGCTTTATTTTTAATTTTTAGTATTCTAGTCCCACCCATTTATTTTGTATCTCGATATCTCGTGTTATTCTATTTTTTACTTCATTGCGGTTATTACGCTTTTTCATTTGAAAAAACTTTTAGCTCTACTTTCCTTTGTACTCCAGTGCGTTTATTGTATCTTTCATGATTTCTTTATGCTACCGCTGTTTTGATTTGTTTATTTTTTGCTTTCTTTATTTTATGCATTTTGTTCCGGTTTAGTCCGCTTTTTCATTTTCAGATATACTTATGTTTCTATTTGTTCATTGTTCGTTTCCATTTATTACATATTTGTTGTTTTATTATAGTCTTCCGTGGTTTTTCTCGTTCCATTTTGCCTGATTCTCTTTCTGTCGGTATTTTCTCCAGCCCTGTTGTTTTCCGTCTCTTTGTTTCTGACAATTTCTTCTCTTCTAATTTTATTTTTTACACTTTTATTTTTATATGAATCGTACAGCTAATCAATTATCTTTCCTTTCTTCTCTATTTTCTTCTTATTTTTTCACTTTTACTATATACCTGATTTTTTCTTTTTTGTAGCTTCTGTATACTGTGGCTTTCACTGTTTTTCATTCATATCCCACTAATTCTTTTCTTGCTTTATTTGTGGCTATTTGTATCTTTTTCCTCTTTTTTATTTTTCTTCGCTCTCTTACTGTATTATTGTCGTTTCTCTTCTAAACCTTGTTTCTTAAGCCACATATGTTCTTTAACTGAAAAAACATAGTTACCCAATTTTTCCGTTCTTGTTCTTTGTTTCTGTTTATTAACTGAATTTTTCTATCGCTCTTCTTATATTTCTGCGTTTATGTCTGTTCCCTCTTCATTTACCCTCTTGTATTTTTCTTGTCACTCTTTATGTTTCTCTAATCTTCCGTTCTCGTTTTCCTGAATTGTTTTTCGCATATTTATTTTCAAAGCCAGCATGGTCCAGTTGTTAGAGCACTGGTCTCCGGTGCTGACGGTCAGGAGTCCAAACCCCCGATTTGATACCTGGCGGGCGGCCTACCCAGTCGCTTTAAATAATTGGGTACTTGCGTTGGAATGAACAAGGGGTAATAATGTGGTTGTCAAATGCGTGCTGCCTACCACATTAATTTGGCACGCGATAATCGGGTGTGAGAGCAAGGACCGTCCTTACACCTTACACGCCAAACCCCTTAATTGGGTATAGAGCCTCACCATTATTACTATTTATTATAATATTTGTACACTTGGTTAGCTTTAACTTTCCTTGTTGTTCACTCAACCCTTTTCTTATAATGACTTTTTCTAGTTGTTTCGGAATTAACAAAAAATATTCCCCATTGTATTATTGCAATCTGTTAATTGTATCCTTGTTTTACTACTTACTTACTTCTTTTTTCCTGTCTATTATATATATATATATCGTATGTATTTCAAAAGATGCGTTTATACATACAGGGTGAGTGAAAAGTAATACAACACCAATTTTTGTATACCGTTAATATTGATTTAATACAAAAGATTCCTCGGCAAATTTGCATACCCCATACAACCCCGTCATATTTTTAATACATGATACAGAGTAGAGATGTTTGAATAATTTTTGAATTTATAAAAAAACTATATTTTTTTATTATGGCGTCATAACTTACACAACTTTTAAAATATATTTTTATATAGGTAAGGTTGGTGTCTTCAGGATTTTGCTCCCACTGTACATTTATTAAGACATTTTAGAAACGCAAGTGTTGGTTCGTGTACACTGATAGTTCGAAAGTATCATACATTAGACAGATTAATGATTTACGAAAGGGTTAATAAAAATAACCTCATTACAGAAGAATATATAAGAAATAATTTGGTATATGTTTATTTAAAGTAACATTTATAACAGCATAAATATTGTATTGCTCATTTCTGCAGCTGGTCCAATGACATCTAGGTTTCCAGACTAAAACCACTTGATCTGTTCTTCTTCCGATGGTATTTCGACCAATGTTCTTTGAAATATCGTCAGTTATCATTAATAATACTATTACTTTGGACCTAGTAATTGTTAAATTATCAAAGTACATACTTACCGTATCACAGTTGAATTCTGGGTGATGAGCTTCCTTTAGATTCAAGAACTATTTTGTGCATAAATTCTGTTCAAATAAAATTAAACATTAGCCACCTTCTGCGTATTTACTTGCTTATGTTACCCTGTACATGTCAAGGTCAATGAAACAGAGTTTTCCTCGGGAAATGTATTTTTGCTGAAATTCACGCATGAAAATGTAAACGTTTGAATATAAATTTCTATTTTCTGGTTTAAGTTTAAGTTGGGAGTCTTTAGATGATTTCCTTTTTTTTTCAAAAGTACGTCCGTAGTCTTTGTTTTGCTCTGCAGAAAGCACTACAACGTACCTACGAGGAATAAAATCACAACATAATACTACGCTTCAGTGGCAATTACATAAAGTCGAACATAGCCACCGACTAATCTCAGAAAAGTTCGCTTTACTTCCTGCATCTAACTCGTTATTGGTTCTCTAATTACTCACGTTTAATTTGATTAAGGTATTTATTATTCATTACTGTAAATTGGAAAGGCATATACAATCTGGATTCAAATCTAGTTCAATGGCGTAGTATTCGTCATTAATCAATTGAAAATTCATTTTCTGTTTAATTTCTAGGTCGTTTTACCGTGAGGAGTTAAATGGAGAATCAAGAATTACCTAAGCATTTCTCCACTTATCTAGTTGTGAGGTGAATACGCAGAATGATTCAACTAATTTTCAAACAATACGTCGCTAGACAAGCAAAAATTCTGTTCGCCAACAGTTTTTATTCATTTTAAGAGATCGTTTGTGCAAGTTGTTTTGCTTCTCCTCTACTGTTTCCTTTTGTTTTAGGATCCTAAACATTTTTTTCTCTAATATCTTGACTCTACTTGTTTCATCCCTTATTCCATTTAGATATTCATTATTTTTCTTATAAACATAATCTTCGTTTTCGTATCGCCTTTCTCAGTATCTTTTCCTTGACGTACTGTTGATTGATTTTACGCTCTATCCATTTACCTCGTGTGTTTCGTTCTCATTCCTTCTCTTACTTGTAAACTGTCTCCTCTTTTGAACTCTTTTAGCACATTCGTACACCTTCTTTTTTAGTCAAATTACATTCCCACAGTTTGTTCATATACCTTTCCCCCATCTTCACTGTGTTAGTAATATGTAAATGAACAATGGGACCATAGCATGGATTCAAGATGAAGACCGTACAACGTGACCGCAATCTCAAACTATAACTGAAAGTACGAATTGCGGGATGTTACATCTTTTCTATTCTCGTGTACGAGGCGGAATCCAGGACACTCATACAGGCGAGGTGCAGAAAGATCGAAGCATTTGAAATGTGGGTGAAGACAGAATTATAAAAATCACATGAACCAACAGAACAACTAATGAAACGGTCCTTCAAAAAATGGAAAAACTCAGATGTTCTACATACCATCAACACTAGAAAGCCGCATAATGCGCAACGAAAAATTCAATTTACTACAATTAATTGTACAAGGAAAAATTTAGGGAAAGAGACAACCAGGAAGAAAGCATACCTCCTGGCTTAAAAATCTACGACAGTGGTATAACAATAGTACGACATCTCTGTTCCGAACTGCAGTTTCAAAAGCTGACGTAGCATTAATGATAGCCAACCATCGATAGAAGTGGTATTTAAAGAAGAAGAAGAATTTAACAAAGACCTTTCAAACGCACCCATCTGTTCACATAGAAGCACTTGCTTATTTTCTTCTGGTGTGGTAAAATTTACTAGATGAAATTAGGATGGCATTGATCTTGAACTTCAAAACGGAAGTCCATCACTTGCTGCTTTTTTCTAAGTTCCTCGCAGAGAAACTTTGGACTGAGCATCTTCGTATTCGTAAAATCGTTGCACACGATAATTAACAAAAACATTATTTACTGCTTATTACATCATATCTGCAAATATACCAATAAACTCATAAATACGTTGCACCCATTTGCGTCCACTGCTGGATAGAGGCCTCCCATAAACGCTTCCATTGTTTACGATCTTGTGCAACTCTTATCCAATTTTCGGCTGCTTTTCTTATGTCGTCGGACCATCGGGTAGAAGGTCTCCCGCTACTTCTCTCTCCACTCGATGATCCTCTTTGTCCATCTTTCGCCGCTGAGTCTCTCAACGTGTCCCGCCCATTTTCAGTTCAAGTTGGTGATTCGGTGGATTATGTCGCACACTCCTGTTCTTTGGCGTATGTCTATATTTCGTATACGGTCTCTCAGTTTGATGTCTAGCACGGCTCTCTCCATTTTTCTTTGGGCAACTCTTAATTTGTTTAGCGTTTCTCTCGTTAGTATAAGTCTTTCTGCCCCATACGTCTGGGCAGGGAGAATACCTTATTTCTTTTGAGGCTTATCGGTATGTCACTACTGAACATGTCTCTTAGTTTGCCATATGCTGCCCATCCCAAGCTACTTCTTCATTGTAATTAATACGTTTGGTTATCTCTGGTAGTTCTTATTTCGTATCCCATATCCAAATATTGGTCACAAAAAACATACAATTGAAAGGTCCTTTTTCCTCCAAAATTACATGTTAGTTGACAGTTGTAGATCATAATACACAAATCTCATATCTAATCGCTGTCCAGGTGCTCACAGTCACAAAACTGGATAGTCTACTCTATGCGGATGATATTGTACTAATAGCCAAGACACAAAGAAAAATGCACTGCATGCTGGATGTGTGGGCACAAGAAATAGAAAACCTAAAAATGGCAATCAACACAAATAGAAGCAAAATAGTGATAATAAATGACAAAAATAGAACAGAAGAGGAAAGCATAATTTTATGCAAACAAAAAACACTGGAAGACGTAACAGTCTACAAATACTTGGGAAGTGTGATAGCAACGGACGGAAAGCTAGACCTGCAAATACTATGTAGTAAATAAAACCATACTACATAAAAATGAAATAGACATGATCACAAAAACGCGAGTATACAATGTAATTGCCGCGCCAAACATACTATACGCTAGCGAATCATGGGTGCTACTGAAAAAGCACGAATCTCAAATAAATACTGTGGTATGGTCACATAGCAAGAATGAGCCCAGAAAGAATAGTCAAAAAAGTGATAGAGACACGAAAAGGAAGAAAAGAAAGAGAGGCAGACCGAGGAAAACCTGGATGGAAAGGATAGAGAAAGTGAGAATAAGCAGAGGAAAAACCCTAAATGAAATGAAAACCTTGGTATACGACCGAAAGAAATGGAAGAAGTAGATGAAGGAAACTGGGAGTATAGAACCCAATCCGACGCCCTAAAGAGCAAAAGGATGTACGAAGAAGAAGAAGAAGAAGAAGAAGAAGAAGAATTTCTAATAAAATTCTACATATTTTAATATCTCACTCGATGGTTAATAAGAAAAAAAAATATTTTTCTTTATTAAAATTACCTATTTTTGTTAAATTAAATTAAATAGATTATTAAAATCTTTGAAAGCTATTGTTAACACACTCTAGAAAAAAATAGTTTTATAAAATTCACACACGAAAAGTCCAAATTCTCACAACACACATATTTGTTTATATATACAGACAACATATTACCCATGTTCTAAAATAAGTTTGTTTACAGATAAGGAAACACAAATAGGAATGGCAAAAGCTTCCAAAAACTACTATATTAATAAATACAAATCCATAATAGCCTGCAGTTTCAAAACATCCAACATCAAACAGCACAGGAAAAAAAGATACACCTCGGAAATGACCACACTATAACAAAATCTATCACAAGCTTTATTCAATAAATTATTTCAGAGTCTTGCTGTACAAAATAGTTTAAGTAAACATGCTAAGCTTTATTACATAATTAGATATAAAATAACACAGCAATGTATTAATAATGAGGAAATAACTTATGACGGGCAAAATCCACAGTTTAGTGCCCTTCGTAATTAATTTAGTAATGGAAAATAATTACTACTTTGCTGAGAGTAATTTACTCCTTCCAAACAGGTTTGCTAATTATTAATTTTCCATTTAAATTAAGCATGTGACGGTAGAAGCAAAACATTTAAATCAGGTTCTAGTGATTCATGTTATTTAAAGGATATTATTACCAATACATAATTAATATCACACTTTAGTATGACTGTTGAAAAGCTAAACATATACAATATAATACATACATATATCATGAACCACCTAAACCGAAAAATCTCATTGAACTGAACTTATGGTTGATGAGCAGATAAATTAAATAAAACTAAACCATATATCCAAGTTTAACTTTATTCCATAATCCATAATCCTTTACAGCATAATACCTAATTTGTTTAGCACTTATTCGAAAAGTTCTTCGAGGGAGTAATCTTCCAGAAAGGATTTTATTATAGTGAAGACTGCGGCGTAGACACCTTCATCGAAAAGTTTATCAATTTCCTTTGATATAGCACCATAATTATCATTAAGAGCTTTGTTAGTTTGTTCGGTAAGTTCTTTGTTGTTTTTGATAAGATCATCAAAGTAAAAACTTATTGAACCATAGGTAATTTCAAGATTATTATCGTCATCGAATTGGATATACTCCTTTCCATCTCTGGTTGCAATGGAAAACTCCCTACTAGTTTTGCAATGAATTTCAGCTAAAACAAAAAACAAATTAAGGAACTATACATAATTAATTACCCCTGCTGTCTATGTTACTAATTTTCACTTACACATGTTTATCGTTGACATGCCGGTAGCGTCAAGTTCAAACAGCATAATTTTTCCTTTCGCGACGTACTTAGTTCGGCCGTTCAAATATGGAAGATAAATGTGTAGAAACAAATGTCCATTGTTTTCCAGCACCAAGTCCAATTCCGTAACGTTGAAGTGTTTCACGCCAAATAAATCTGTGTCTGTAAATGTTAAGGTGAATCCAAAGGCACCGCTGCCTACGTTCGCTTCTAATTTGGGAATGCGGAAGGGTTCGATGGGAGGCAGTTTCACTCCGGGGATTCCCTCAGCTAGATGAGACCTGACGTCGTCTACGCGAGCCATCATACATTTGTTCCTTTCAACGGTGTTTGCGTTTCTTTTACATCTTTGTATAAAGGAAGCTGAAAAGAAAAAGTTGCTAATTATAATTAATATACTTATTTGATGTATTTTGTTTCCTTGGTTTGAGTACAGCACACTGGGTTTCTTAGTTATCATTACGTTGAGCGCATCATTGTTTTAATAAACTTAATTGAATTTCTTTCGCTTACTCTTTTTTTCCCATTCCCTCGCTCCCTAACGTTTTTGTATTCTAACGTTATGAAATCTTTTCATCTTTCTTTTAGCTGTTCTTTTTTCTATGTATTCTTGACTTTGTGTGTTTCTTCTCTTCTTCTTTATAGCCACTTTGTTCTTCCATTCTCCATTTTCAGTTTCCACCTGACGTATCCTTTCTTCCTAATTTTCCTTTTTAATTACTGCTTTCCTTCTGCTTTTTCTACCGTTAGTTGGCCTTCCTTGCACTTTCCTCAGTCTACATTAACTTTATTGAGGTTTCATTCATATGGAAGAGCAGACTTGGTCTGAATAGCGCCCTTGTTTCCAATGGTACAATTATATGGGCTTTGTTTATACTTAATATATATTTGTTTTTAATGTACCATTGTGAAATAAAGACATTTATTATTATTAAGTTCTTTCTTCTTATTAATTCCCTTTTAGATGCTCTAAACTGTGTTGCATTTCTTCCACTTCCCCAACATCTCTGTTCTTCTTCTTTTTCTTTCTGCTTCTCTACGTTTTTCTTTTGACCATCTCCTTTTGCTTCTGATTTTTCTTCCAACGTTACCTCTTCTTTATCTAATCTTCGCAAGTTGTTAGTTTTTTCTGTTGTTATCTTACATTCACATTCTATGTATTTTTATCTGTCATTCTGAATCGCTTTTCTGCCGTACGAGTTTCGTATTCTCGTTTACTTATCTTTGTGTTACTATTTATTTTCTGTTATGTTTCATCTTTTCCTTTGTCACTGTGATTGGTTTTTGTGGTATTTACATGTTTTCGACCATTCTCCATTGCATACTTTCGTATTCTCTCGTTACTAAATTTATTCTTTTTTGATGCGCTTGAAACTATCGCATTCAATTTGTATTATAACGTTATTGATATTCCTTTCTTCTGTCAAATATTTTCGCTATCCGTTTCGATATTTTCATTTAATATCTTCGATTTTCATCTCCATCTGCTTTTCTCATTCACTGTCAAATGACACAAATTAGATTATATTGATGAAAAATACTTACGTAATTGCTTTGCTCCAGAGAAGGTGCAGCCGATTAAAACGAGAGTCCACAGATTGAAACACCTCATCCTGGAACAATGAAGACACCAACAGTTAAGCTACAAAGTGTTGTGGTTTATATATTATATATAATGTAATCTAATATGTAAATGGGTATCAGCTTGACGTATTTAACATTAATTATACTTATTTCTTTCAATAGAATGCACAATCATAATTTAAAGCAAGTATGACTGATTAGTTCATTTAAATTATTATTGTAATTAAAAATTATCTTTAATCAATTTTCAGATACCTGAATATCCTTAGTTAACGGATGTAATGGGGTAGCACCTACATTATTGAAATCTTACATAAAAAAGTAAAACCGAGCTTTCGGGTACCCAAATTTGTAAAATTTCTTAATAATAAATCTTTTCAGTTAAGGCTCATAAATCCATAAAAAAGTCGATACAAAAATAGGTTAGAAAACTTTCGGCCCATAACAAAAGGGACGAGCTTTTTTGTCGACCTGCAGCAGGAAAGATGGATAAAGGCCTTCGGCTTAGCTCAGAGGAGTAGGGGTGGTTCACAGAAACCGCTTACCGGAGAGAAATCGTATCTAGTTGTGTACAGGGGAGGTCAAAATTAGCAGGCGCCACCTTTCAAATCACAGCAGATTACCAGTTCTCGTGGAAGGGCGAGAAGCCAGCAGCTTACGGGAATCGGGCTCATCTTTATTGTGCCTCCTCCTGTATATAAAGCTTACAAAGTACATACACACAATAAAGTAAAAATACACAAAAATAAAAGAATGGTCAATTTTAAGACAAATATAATTGTAATATTTAAAATTAGTGACACATGATACAGAAACAAAGGTTACATTGAGAACGATATTTATAGTTAAATACAAGGATAGTTGGAGCGTTCGAACCGAGGCTCACCGTCGGTAGCTCGCGATATTTACTTTACTAGAACAGATCTACGCAGCTATTGACGTCTGCGTTTACAACAATTACAATTTATAATTTCATTATACAGTTAACAAAAAAGGAAATGACAACTGGCGACTGAAGGTCGCTTTACGTCGCATCAAAAAAAGGTTCAGAACTTGAAACTTGAAAATGGAACCCGAAACAAGTTTTCACAACACGATTAACAATTTGTCCTACCTTAGTTTTGTTCGGTAGAGAGTAGAGTGAGGCACAACTGGGGTGTGTCTAAGATCTTCGGGAAGCAGGAAAATTCGGAGGCACGGCTTTGAAGACTGGATCGAATGGAGACAATGATACGGGCCAGGACTCTTTCCTTGACGACGGGAAAACGAAAGACGGGAGGTTCAGATACCAAAATCTCCGCCGTTGTACGGGATGGTCATTTGTAACTGCTCAAAAGAAGACGGTCACCGGGGTGGGAAGCTTTTAATCCGACACAAGTCGAGAGAACAATTTCACTGAATCGTCTTTGCAAAAAGCTGACACTCTGCTAATATTTTTAATCCGAGACAAGTCGAAGATTCTTTTGCCTAAGGTAAAAAACGAAATGATAGATTCAATTAACAGAAGCTGCTAACAACCCGGTATCCAAAAAAAGCACGTCAGTTCACTCCCAGGGGCACTTTTTCCCTTAATTTATCAACGGTCCCCGAGATGATGTCGAGCGACCGGGTCGACCGAAGGTGAAAAATCGACGAAAGGACGAATGCGAATCTCAATATGCAGCTGCAGAAATATTTCATCATATTGAGAAATATGGTGCAAGAGTTCTAGAACAAATCTTGCACGTGAACTTCCGGGAAGCATAGAATTTCCAGGGCCATTCCGCAGTCAAAACATTAATAGGCATTTCTCCATGATAATAAAAAAAGATCCACCAAAACTGGGAAATAACAATATAGTAATCGGCTTAAGAGCGGCAATTAAAAGGAAACTTTAATTTAGATGAAGCGGCAAAATCGAATGAACATAAAACTTTATGTAGCAACGCCAGTCTCTCTCGTGTGGTATTTTTTATATGCAAAACTACATTCATACCAGTCACGTCGAGTTCAAACAGCGTAATTTTTCCCTCAACAATGTATTTTGTTCGAACCCGTCCTCGAAGCCGTCCTCCAGCGTCCGCATTAAATATACAAAATTTTCTGTATAAAAATAGACGGTTATAAATAATTCAAAGTATACTTTGTCATACATCAAAGTATTCGTCATTGAATGAGGAAGGGTGCTATTATATTTTCTTTTTAAATTTCGAATTAATAACGCAATTATTAATAAAAAAAATAGTAAAATTAACGTATTTGAAAACTCTGGATAATATTTATTTATTAGCCGATTTGAATAAACTAAACGTCAGTAGATGCGCAATTTAATGTATGAGGGTGCTATTAAGTATAATAAAATTGGATTAAATTATTTTTTTAATTGTGTTACATCCAAAAAACTAGATGAGTTCATAATTGTTGCAAAACTAATTGTAAGTCAACAAGCCTTGCAGGAAATGGTAATACGGTATGTTACCAATTTTCTGGAAAACATCCACCTTGCAAATAATAATAAATAGAGACAAAAATGGATCTCTTGAATTAGAAAATTTAGTCAAATTGGGTTCAGTAGTTCAGAGTTTTGCCACCTTTACAACATTACAAGTTGGCGCTGCTAGTTTCAACAGTACTTGCAGTATTTTGGGATAATCCGATTATGCGGGTTCAACTGCAGGTACCTAGTAAGTAAGCAAAAATTGTCAAGAGTAATTTAAATGTTTGGCAGCTATTATAACATTGCTTCAAACTGTTTTTGTACATTTATTTATTACTGAAATGAATTTCTAACTGTTACAAAAACACTTATTGCAACAATTAGTTTTGTATGAAATAGTGGTTTAGAACACTATATTATTTAACAATTTGTTTACAGTAGGTACTAAATATTATAAATTACATTTAGCTGTTTAAAAGTTTATTTATTTTTATTATTACATATTTATTTATACATATGGCTACATAAAAGTTATTATTAATTAAACTTGAGATATAAATCCCGCATAGGCAAATTCCTAAGTCGACGAGGATCTATAATTTCTGGAAGCAAGGAACTCATATAAAATTTCTTTAATTTTTTAGACATCTCTTCCCAGAATACTCTATCCCTTGCAATTTCTTCAACGCTGACGCCTATATGTAGCTGGCCTTGCACTTGATACATATATTTATGCGTTTTTTTTTAATTTTAGATTCGCCCCTTCTAAAGTACAAAATTTAATTTTTTTCATTGAAACCCCCTCTTGTGGTGTAAAATTTTTACAACTCGCTGGACATTTGATTTCTAGTATGGCATTATTTTTATCTGTAAGTCGATCTGGACTTGCAGCTAAGTACGGCTTTTCTGTATCAATACAAAGTCCTATAATTTTTGTTTTAATGCCGTACATGGCCTCAAATGCAACGACAGCATTTTTTTCATTTTCTTGGCCATATGCAGTGTATTCATTTCCAAAAAAATTAGAATACAATAAAGCGTCCACACTAACGCCGTAGTTCACATCAGGCCCAGCAACTTCATGACGTTTTTTCCTAATAACTATTAGTTTCTAAATAAAATACCTCTTTAATAATAAAATAAAATAACTCACCTTTTCTTTTGCTGTTATTAATTTTTCTTTCTTTGATCTTTTGGCAATAATCTGCTGTGAATTTTCCAGGTCCGTATTTATTTATTCGTTGTGGAACAATTTCTTAGTAGTTACCTTCACTATTGAAAGACAGAGCAGCACCAGTGCACCGAGTTTCATATGACCCTTTTAACGAAAAATTAATTCGCTTGCCGCCTACAAATTTAGCGACTATGGAATTGTACGATTCGGTGAGGTTATTGTCCATATTGTGTAGTAAGCTCCACGAGTTGTTTGCGATTCTCCCAGTTCTTTTCATTTCTCTTCATAAATATTAGTTTCTTTCAAATATGGGATTTGATTTTCCTAAATAGAAACAATAGGTAAGTAACAGAAAGTAATTAAAACATTTTTGTATACGTGTAATATGAACATACCTATCTCTCCAGCTTCTGTTCTGTTCTGTTTTTGCATTCCTTTTTTCTTCATCGCAAAAATAGTCCCGACACATGCCATGATCGCCAAAGACGTGATGCGGACCATTTAATATGTCACTCTTCAAATTTATAATTTTGTCTTAAAGTGAAGTCTGCTTCACTCTTGCACCAGTAGTGGACTGCCCCAGAGACTGCTAAACGTAATTTTTCAATTTTTTCCGAAACCATCGTTCTTGCTCGTATGTTGTATGCTGTATTGGATTTTAAATCTGACAATTTGGACATATAATTTCTCAGTAAATGATTTTTGCATGCATTGCATGGATTATAAATGAACATAGTCCAATGTTTTCCAGTACAAAGTTCAATTCTATGAGGTTTGAATCCCTGATATTCTAAAAATCGTAATATTACGATCAACTTTAGACTATCGCTGTTTCCTAAGTAAGCTTCCACCTAGCAATCCGGAAAGTCGGCTGCACACAGAACTGCATGCTTGAACGGTATGCTTGTACACATTTTTGGAGCCAGTTTATCTGACGGGTATGTAGTATCCACAGCATTGAATAAACCGTCGTTTGTGGTGTAAAAACCGACTAAAGAAAAAGAAAACTTACATAAATTGCCAATAAACTCTCGTAATTGGCATAATTACTTGCGAATGAATGAAGAAACGTACTTGGAGGTTTTATCACTAATCATTCCTTTAATTACAGAGAAGTTGTAACCCCACATGACAGATAAGCAATAACGTTGTGATTTCTCGCAACAGGAAGAATCTGCGAAGACGAAAATTTTCAACTATAATTTCACCACAAGTATTAAATTACATAGTTCCTGAAACATGCTCCCACTTGAGTCAGACTTGCACAAGTCTCTGCTTCTACTACACGTGTTCAGCTACACGTGCGCAAATACATTTGCCTCGTTGGTGAGGGTTGCTCTTTTTATTTTTATGTAAAATAAGCCGCAATAAAATTTTTTAACATGTTGGTTTGTTTGTTTTTTTTTTATTACAACAATCATTCTGTATCAGTTATTTTTTTTTCAAATTATCATCTTTTACCTGCAGTTCCTTCATATCCCCTCTCTGTTTCGTGTGCACTCTTTTTCAGTCTCCTTATCTTTTTCACCAACACTTTTTTCTGTCCACTTCCTTTTCCGGATTTATAAATCTGTCTGCTTTTTCTTGTTCTTTCTTGTTGGTTGATGTATGCTTCATTGTTTCACTTCTGTGCTTTCTTTATTACCATTCTTCTATTTCTTTTTCATGTCAATTATATTTTGTATGTTTTGTTATTCACATTTTCTTTGCATATTTACATATTTTTAATTTTTGAACGTTCAGAAAAAAAAACTCGCCGCCACTGATGCAACGGGATTTACGTTTTTCATACAGCTACATACACCAGGGACGCTGAAGTTTATATTATTGTATTTGGGTATCTATTTTTCCGTCTTTGCACTATACCTTTTTCTTCTATTTCCCCATAATCTAATTTCTTTCTAGATTATCTTTCCTTTCTTTCACCCTTATGGCTTTTTAAAATATTTTCATACTTTGTCCTCCACTCTTCCTGTTAAACTTTCTTTTCTACTTACCGTTTCTCATCTTCTCCATTTTTCCTTTCCGTTTCTTTTTTTTTTCCAACAATTTTCCTACCGCCATCTTTATTTCACTTTTTTGGTATTTTTTTCTTCCTTGTTGACCAGCTTGCTCTACACCTTTTATACTTGTTATATTAGTTGTAAGCTCATTTATTGTCCCACCTCAAGTTTTGACTTCATTGTGTCTCCTGACTTAACTCTCTCTTTGGTTTTGTGTACCTTTATCTGTTACCTTTATCTGTTACCTCTACCTTTAACTACTTATTTATAACATACGGTCTTTAATCGTTCTCCATTCTTGAGTCGCTGTTCACTACTTCCTATGTCTCTGCTTTTCTTGTTCTTGCTCGAGAGATTTCAATCTCACTCTCTCTCTCTCTCTCACACACAAACTTCTCATTTCTCTCTTCAGGTCATCGTGTTAGACTTCTAAGCTGAAGGTCTGAGGTTCAATTAACAGTTCCGAATCATCGGAGTTTTAACGGGCGTTTTCTCTTGCAGGATGATGACCCAGGAAACCCCGCCGAAAGTTCAAGCACCCCACAACAGCCTTCTGATCAAGTCTATATCCAGATCTCTCAGATGACCTCCTCGAGCTTGTTGAAGCTAAGCCCCCTCACAACGCGCATTGTGAACCGCCGAACCATTACAGGCAACATTGCACCTCTTTTAACTATTCAGATACCATAGGAAGATCCAACCAGCCACCCCAACAAGAAACCAACCGAAGGAAGTAAAACTCCAACTCCACTACCACAAATCGGAGCAAGGGTCCACAAGAAGGAAGGATGCCCTGGGCTGAAGAGGACCAAATCCTAGAACAGCCCGCCCATATAATACATTAAGTTAGACAACAGGAAAACTAACATGTAATATATTAAGTTTTCTATGAATAAACGTATCTAGCATTAATTGTTAGTATTTTATGTGAGTGACATATACGACTAATTACAGCAAATTAGTTGCAAATACATTGTCGCTGTATAATTAGATTCAACTGGTGTGTTAACTTAAAAACGCCTAATACAATATTTTTACATTTGACATCTGCAAGCTGAACAGCTTTGATCCCAGTACTTGCTGATCTGGGAATATTGTCAGAAGGTGGGTATTACAGGAAAGCAAGTTTGTTAAAATTTATCATATAGAATTAAAAGCGTACCGTGAGAGTTTCCAGCAGAAATATTTATAGAAAATACATCTGTTTAAATGAGTTTGTCACAAGAAGTAGTTCTCAACAAAATTCTAAACTATCTCAGTTTCCTGGTTACTTGCCAAGAAGAATTAAGAAAAGAAATTAAATTGATTATATAGTAGCTAAGTTTATTTCGTAAACCTTTACATGTGTATACTTTACACTATTTTTTTTATATTATAATAATGCGACAGAAGACAGTAAATACAGAGTGGCTCTCCGAAAACGAAACGTGCGTATTTTTGACACTAAATTCGAAAAACGCCCGAACCGCGAAATTTTAGCCATAACAATTTTAAATGGCAAGAGCTATCAGAAGACACACCATTTGAAAGCTCCATGAATTTGCTTTACACAGTCATTTTAATTTTTGGATTCCCGTAATTAGTTTCCGTGGAAATGCATTCAAAAGTTTCGAGGTAGTAAATGTGGTAGAGCATTTATGGCATGATTAGACGGCATTTGTTGACCATACGTTGCCGAAATCATTTTATCTTCAGCGTCACGTTTTATTTAGTAATCGTCGTTGTTTTCTTTGGACACTTAAAATGGTTTATTCGATCTCGGAAAGAGTTGAAATAATTGCGTTTTTCTTTGGAAACAATATATATGTGCCAATAGAAGCGCCGAATTGTTCAACCAGCAACATGCAATGTCAATCGCAAGTACGTCTTGAAGTTAGTGAGAAAATTTCTGGAGACCGTATCTGTCGCAAATAAAAAGCGAAATGCTGAAAATCCGGTAAGAAATAATGCGGTGGTTCTGGCCACATTGTTGTCGATCTTACTTTAAGTACAAAGCAAATGGCTGTTGTATCGGGTATTAATTGAACCAGTATTCAACGAATTTTGAAACACTACAAGATTCATCTGCTACAAGAACTCAATGAGGCGACGCAACACCCCGTAAAATTAAATGTTTGGGCTAGCATTTTGCGTGATCGTCTCCTTGACCCATTTTTCTACCTAGTAATTTCATTGGACAGATATACTTGGAATTGTTACAAGACAACGCTATTTTAATGTTAACTGTTATTATAGAAAACACAACACGCTTGTTTCGCTTTCGGTGAGCCACCCTGCATACTTTCATGAATAATTAGAATTCCTTTGCGATGGAAGTATAATTATCATCGACAGCTTTGTTGGTTTGGTGGGCGAATTCTTTGTTGTTTTTGACGAGATCTTCAAAGTACAGACTTGCTGCAGCATAGGCCACTGCGAGATCGCTGTCAGTGTTGAATTTAATGTATTCTTTTCCACGTTTGATCACAAGCGAAAACTTATTATTGCTTTTGATGCGAATTACAGCTAAACTGAAAATAGATTAGGACTACTTCAGTAGATCTCCTCCCCCGCCTACTCTGTTCAATTATACTTACTCATATTTATGCTGACCACGCCTGTGGTGTCGAGTTCAACCGGCGTAATTTTTCCTTTGACGACGTAATTCGCTCGAGCTGTCTGATATGGAATATAAATGTGCAGAAACAAATTACCATTTTTTTCCAACATCAAATCTAATTCGGTAATTTTAAAATTCCTAAAAAAACCAATCCAGCAGTGTTGTCAGTGCTTTTATTTCTTTGTATACTTTTAAACCTCTGCGTTTTTTTTCTTATTTTGTAAACCACCTCTCGCCCACATACCCACTCTCGAATTTTATGTCCTCACGCCGTTTTTACTTATTCGTCTTGCTGTATACCGGGGATTAAAGTAAAAACATGTCTGGCAGAAAGGCAATTGATTGAAGTGTTAACCGTGCTTCTACCTCCCGCCGCTCGCTATCCATTGTCGGGCGGGTATACAGGGTAATTCTGAATATGTGCGAAAACCTTTAGTCACGTATAGCTGGTGCCATTTAACCCTGAAATCATGTAGTAATGTTTCTTAAAAATCGGCACAGTTACAGAGATATGGCGCATCAAAGTTTTTCAACATCAATCCACTAATATGTAAAAAAATTTTTGATTCTCTGTCCGATTTTGATAACCTTTGTTGTTTTGGAAAGCTAGCAGTCCAAGCCTAACGTAGAATGTTCTGTAAAAACTGTGAAAAATAAATTAAACATGATCCAAAACTGACATTTTGGTTTAAAAATTTGTAAATCAGGGCATACCTGCGGTAAAACGAGATTGTTATTCGGAGTTTATTTTGCAGATTCTGAACTGCTATTCTATTTTTCAAAAAAGATTTTCACAGGTTTTTTCGAAAATTTACCATTTAAAGAGTTATTTAGCAGAGTTAGCTCAGAGGAGTAGGGGTGATTCATGGAAACCGCTTACGGGAGAGAAATATTCCTAGTTGTGTACAGGCTAGGTCAAAATTAACGGGCGCCACCTTCCAAATCACAGCAGATTACCAGATTTCGTGGAAGGTCAGCAGCGTACAGGAATCGAACTCACTTTCTCACTCCTCCTATGTGTAAAGCAGTGTTGGGTAAGTTACTCTAAAAAAGTAACTAAGTAAGTTAATCAGTTACTCGGCAAAAAAGTAACTAAGTAAGTTACTAAGTTACAGAATTATAAAAGTAACTTGAATAAGTTACTAAGTTACCACAAAGTAACTCGTTATTTTTTAAGTTACCTTTTTTTATGAGACGCTACTAATGTACATGCAATTATTACCAACTTAATATCAACAGAAACACACATTTATAAGCAATTGTTTATTAGCAAATATTCTATACGTGGGGAAAGGAACAGGCTTAGAGCTTAGAGGCGCTGGTTCAACGATGTTTTTGGGATTTTCCCAGGATTCTATTTTATTTTACGTTATTATTGAAATATAGAGACGGTGAATATATTTTCGTCTTAATTAGACACCCCCAACCTACGCACAGGCGTTAGGAATGTACTTCCCAGTAATCCGCATACCTGCTCAGAGAGCTTCTAGTTGTTAAAGGATTAAAGATTACTGGAAAAAGCTGTCACCGCCCAAATAGGGCGTCAAATATTATTTATTATCGACTAAGTACAAGAAGGTATTCCTGTGTTCCGAATTAGCATTTGCATACTAAGGCATTCGAAATTTCAACAAATTCTTCAGCTTCAGGTATAATTTTAATTTTAAGTACTACGCATTAAAAACCGAACATTTTAAAATACTTTACATTTGTAGCATGAAAATGTAACTTGTCATATTCAGTTACTAAAGTTATTAAATAATTGTAACGTATTATAGTTACAATTACAGAAAACACAAAAGTAATTAAGTTACTATTAAGTTACTGAAAAGTAACTAGTTACTAGTAACGACTTACTTTTACTTAGTTACTACCCAACACTGATGTAAAGCTTGCAAAGTTCATGCACACAAACATAAAAATACACAAAAATAAAAGATGTGGTAAATTTCAAGACATATATAATTCAACTTCTTTTAGTTTGCTGACACATGATACAAAAAATATAACGATTACATTGAAAATGGTAACATTTATGGCTAAATAATACAAGATTTTGTTGGAACGTTCGAACTGAAGAAAGGCTCGCCGTCAGTGGCTTGCGATATTTAATTTCTTAGAACAGATCTACGGAGCCAGTGGCGTCGGAGTTTACAATTTAATGCACTCTAAGAATACACTTTACTTACTCAAAATAAGAAAGAACAAATGGCGACTGAAGGTAACTTTACGTCGTATTTTTATAAACAAGAAGGTTCAGCACTTGAAACTTGAAGATTAACTGGGAAAAAGATTTTCTCAGCACAACTATTTATTTTACCTTTAATTTTCTTCGGTAGGGAGTAAAGAGAAAGGCAGACACAATCTGGGGTGTTCTTAGGTCCTGGAAAAGGCAGACGTTCTTCGGGAAATTTCGAGACGAAATATTCGCTGCACAACCTTCCTAGTTTGTCGCAGCAACGGCGCATGCAGAGGAACAAGAAATGGGCTCGATAATAATCCGCCAAAGGCGATCGGCAAATTCGTAATGAATTGTCTTTCAAGGGTTAAAATTCTAGCGTGTTTCTTTAAATCCGACACTTGTCGATGGTTCTGTTCACCCCACGGTGGAAACAACGATACGAAATTTCACGCGATGGACACCCATCGAAAACCCAAGCCGCCCCTCCAGTACTTGATTACGGCGCTTATAGCAAGCAACCGGGCCGGAGGAGATTTTAAATTCGACTGAAGAGAGAGACGAACGAAAGTATGCAGCAAGTGGAGGATTTCATCATATTGCGAAATATGGTGCAAAGACTCTAGAACAATTTAACATGTAGCACTCCCTTCAAGGGCATGTCAAGCGCGTAGACAAACTATTTACAAAATTTACAAATGTTTACACCAACATTTTCTCTCCTGGATCAGATTTCTTTACTTTTCGCACACAACTGTACATTTTTGTGACTC
This sequence comes from Limonius californicus, assembly GCA_014611495.1. Classification (NCBI taxonomy): domain Eukaryota; kingdom Metazoa; phylum Arthropoda; class Insecta; order Coleoptera; family Elateridae; genus Limonius; species Limonius californicus. The sequence continues at coordinate 13,971 of JABXWE010001321.1, read as the reverse complement.
GAAAGTAAGTATGGACTGTTAGCTTTCCAAAACAAGGAAGTTTATCAATAATCGACAAAAAACAAAGCTATTTACATTCTACTAATGGCAAAAAAACTTTGAACGTTATATCACTTACTAGTTGATTTAGGGGTTAACTTTTTCCGCACATGTTTACAATCACCCTGTATAAGGAGCACAGAGTTCAGTGAGAAATTATTTCGTGTTAATTTTGTTTTTTTTTAATTGTAGATTGTTTATGAAAATTAACTATTATTTTCCCTTGTTGCCTGGAGATTTTAAACCGAAACTGAGTTCCGTTTCCGAATCTTTTACTGGAAGTTCCGGTTTACTTTCACCCCTGCTTTATAACCACAATTTTCTTTATGTTTTCTTTATTTACGCGCCTTTCTAATAACTCATTATCTGTTTCCATTACTCTCTATAATTTCACGGTATTTGTTTCCTCCGAATTTTCCGTTGTTGTTAACGATGCCATAGCATTTTTATTTCACGCGGCCATTGATTTTCTGTTCGATTTCCTTATTGTTTTCCCATTTTTCATTTTTGTTCCATTTCTGTTAAATTATCCCCATCTTCATATTTTTTTCATTCTCTACCTGTTCTTAAATTCTCAACACCTGCCTCTCTGTGTACGTTTTTTTTTCTTAAAATTATCTTCTAATTTATCTTATTGCTTGCACTGCGTTTTTTCCATACATTAATCATTTTCAATCAATATTTCTGCTAGTCTTTTTCCGTTTCCGTTATACTATTCACCGTTCTTTCCTTTCTTTCACGTTACCTGTTTCCTTTCGACATAGGCGAATGGACACTGTTTATTTGACTATGCTTTGGCGTATTTCTGACTTCTTCTTATCTTCCTTTCTCCTTATTATTTTGTAAGTATGCGATACGGTTTTGGAGGAGACATTTGGCAAATGCGAGTAATATCAGTACGAAAACCTGGGAAATGCAGCTTTTTTTACTTGTGATAGAAGTGGCTTTCTTATTTTTGTTTTCGCGATAATAAATTATAAAAAATAGTAAAACTAAACTTACGGATTTATTTACTGTAAAACATTCCATAACAAAGTGTCGTTACAAATTTTACTGAGTATATCTACTTTAACGACTTTTGGGACATACATAGATGGCTCTGAAATGTACGAATCCTTTATGACCACTTTCACTCATTTTTAGAATTGCCATTTAATTTAATATCTGCTATAAAATATTTCACAGAAATTAATAATCCAATAACATAACCTCAAAAATTAGATTCCAAAACGAATAAAGAAGTAAAAGAATACGCAAATATACAGCCACCTACGTCTCTATAACTATTTATTTCTAATTCAACTCATTCAAATAGCTCTTCTAACGAAAATTCGTCAAAAACGTTCTGCATTACTCCATTAAAAAACATTAAAAGGGCCTTGTATATAAAAGGATTGACTTCTTTTCCAATTTCTTTATAATTGTCGTTCACAATTCTATTAACATCGTTTGTAAGCTGCTCGTTGTTCTTGAAGAGGTTATCGAAGTGCATACTTAGTCCCTCATATTCAATATGAGCTTCAGTGACTTTTTGTAGAGTTATGTACTGCATTCCATTATTCTTTTTGAATGTAAACGTCCTGTTGCCAAAAGCATGCACGTTCGCTAAAAAATAATTCTTTACTTTGATTTGGTGCCTAATTACTTAATTAATATGTTCAGTAGTACTAGATATTAGAAATATGGAAATTTTGTTTTTAGTAATTGTATAGTAAAGAAAAAACAATACAATATGAAGGACATGCATATGGAAGAGGTAGCACATAAAAAACCATGCAGAGAAGTCTTAAATAATGTAAGCGGACAGAGGAAGGCAACAACTGCGAGGAAAAGTGGGAGATAATAAATAGGTCTATAAAAGAAGCAACCGATAGAACCCTAACCAGATGTATAAGTAAGCAAGGAAAGGAATGGTTGGATGAGACATGCAGAAAAGAGAGAAAAGAAGAGAAGTAAGGGTAAAATACCTACAAACAGGAAACAAACAAGATAAAAACGTCATCAAAACCAAAAAGAATACAAGTAAAACCTGTAGGAACAAAAAAAGGAAAGGCGAAGAAAAAAGTGAGGAAAACCGATAAATGTTTTGAGGAAATGGAAGTCCGAAACATCCACAAGGATGTCAAGGAAATGAAGCAAGAATTTCGACCACGATGATTGTACACTAAGGTTGAAGAAGGAAACCTAATCGGAGGAGAAGAAGAAATATTAGCATGATGGAAGCAACACTTCGAAGAGCTACTAGACGAAGAGGCACAGGAACACCAACCCAAGGGGAAAAAAGGGACAAACAACGAACCAAGTATGAGCGAGACCAAACCAACTGAGGAAAAGGTAGAACCCATAATCAACAATCTGAAAAATAATAAAAGCTGAGTTCAGAACGGAATTGCTGCAGAAGATATTAGATATGGGGGGAAAAGATTAAGAGAACAAGTATTGGACGTGTAGGACATCAGAAAAGATGCCTGAATAATGGAAAAAGGTACATATTGTACCCATTCACAAGAAATGCGATTTATCAAACTGCAGAAACTAGAAAGGTATAGTGTTATTGGATGTGGTGTACAAAGTGATGGCAACTCTATGAAAGATTAGAAGTGCAGCTGAATAAATATATTGGAGAATTCCAAGGGACGAAGACGAATATCCCCGTTGAAAAACTTGAGGGATTGATTTGGTTGCAGCAGTATCGAACTGTTCGCATATCGATTATGAGCTCCAGCCTCCTATAGGAGAAAAATTTTAAGAAGAAGAAGAATATCAAGGAGAATTTAGGAAGGACATATCAACAACGGATCAGGAATTCATCCTAAATCAAACTCTGACACATTGCTATGAATACGAAATACCGACGCATCTGCTGTTCGTTGATTCAAGGCTACATACGATACTGTAAATAGGGAGAAAATGAAGGAAATTGAAGGAAACACTAGTTTTTGATGAATCCGATAACTATATGCATTTAGGAGTATTAATAAACGATAAATGCGAGGCAGAGAGTGGAATAAACCTGAGACTATCAAAAAGTTCCAGATGCGCGGGAGCCATAAACAGGATACTGACAGTAAAAGATTTCTCCTTGAAACCAAAACAAGATTCTACAAAACAGCAAGAAGACCAACCCTGCTATATGGAAGCCAGACATGGGTCATGAATAATAAAAAAAAATGTGGGAGAGGAAAGTCTTGCATAGTACTTATGGAGGCAGAAAATCCATCGAAGGGTGGGAAAGACGTACCAACAACGAAATTTATGAAATGTACAATGAAGCAATAATAAATGCAATAGTGAAATGTAGGACGTTAGGGTTAGGGTATCTGGAGCGTATGGAAGGGTCAGGGCTGGCAAAAGAATATCGTGGACAGTGGCAGAAGGAAAAAGGAAGAAAGCACGACCTAAGAGAAAATTGCAGCCATGCTGTAAGACTTGGAGGAATAGCAGATAAGGAACTGGAGGGATAAATGCAGAATGAAGGAAAATTACAAAGTAAACAGGCCTAAATCGCCCAGACAAAGTCTTTATATAGGTATGAGTTATTGCTTGCAAAATTTTCTTAAATGAAATTCACTTACTTATGTTAATTTGGGCGTCTCCTGCACCATCAAGAGCTAACATCAAAATTTTTCCATTGAAAGTATACTGTCCAAACGCCCGAAATTGTGGAAAGTGAACGTCTGCGAAGAACATTTTCTTTTCAAAATCCATGAAGACATCTATCAGCCTGAAATCCTTCACTCCGTAGACTTCAATGTTGGAGAAAGTCGCGTTAAATCCGATGCCGTTCGCATTTCCGGTGTAGACTTTCAGTTGCGGCAAGTGTAAGGGCTCAATAGCCGGCAGCTTCAGTTCGGGAAGTCCCTTGATTAGGTAGGGCTTGAGTTCTTCTATGCGCTCCTTTAGGCATTGGTTTAATCCGGAATCATCCTTCTTGCATTTTTTTATAAATGATGCTGCAAAGTAATTTTTGATTACTAACAGAAAATAATTAAGGTTAAGTTCTTACGTAGGTTTTTTGAATTGCAATAATGTAGGTTTATTGCTACAATAAAGGTCCAGAAGGTTACACTATACATTGTGGACTGGTTAATCAGGAAATGTACAATGAGAGTCTCTGATAAATGTTTGCTTTTTTATAGGATGGTTAATTGTTGCATCTGCGTGCGTAATTGAAACTAGGCAAAATAATAATATTTTGATCTAATTCTTGTTTAACAGGTACGCACGCATACTAAACAACTTATAATATTTTATTACAATGTATAATTCTTAATATTAATTTACGTTCTAAGTTCAATTTTGAACAATACATTTCGAATTAATAATTTGTTACTTTATAATTTGTAGAAGGTGTTTTGACGGAAAATTTTAAACAGTCCAAACTTTACAGTATGTCGCCGACTGGCGGTGGACATCGGCTACAAACCTTCTCATTTATTTATTTTTTAATTTATTTCTTAGAAATGCATAAGATCTCCAATTAAGAAATTATCCGTTAAATTTTTTAATTTTAAACTATAGTACAAGGGTATAAAAAGTTGAAGCATGAATTATAAATTATATTAAAGCCATATGTAAAATCAATAAAATGTTATCCAATTATTCGTCTTATTCACATACGAATAAACAAACAAATTAATAATATCAAATTAAATAGATTAGCAATATTCACCAAAGGACAACGCACTTTTAATTAGGATCCACATTTACACGAACGCACTTGCCTTCATCCTTATAAATTGGTATTGCAGTAGTTAAAACATGCTTGGTAGTCTTGATTCTTGATAACTTCCAAATAGGTGGAACGGCCAGCTGTTGCTGGAAATATTTCTTTTCCGAACGTTTCAGAAAGTTCGGCGCCTTTCTCCCACCATACAGGTAAGTAGCAAACTTTGGAATACTTCTTCACTTTGTTGGCTGATGAGAATGTTTCATAAAATTGTTTGAATGGTAAAATGTAGCACTCGGTTAACATAATGTCCATTTGACAAAACCAGCGAATGTAAATTTTATTAAGTTCGTAGCAAATTATGTTTATTTTATTGCTACAAAGATGTTTCCTTTTTTTTGATATGTTTAATAATTATTTTCCTTGAGGTAAAATATTCAAATGTGTTATTTTCTTGTACTCGTAGAACTTTTAACGTATCCAACTTTGTTTACTTAATTAGAAAAGTAATGAAACAAATAAAATCGAAAAACAATCTCAAGCTATTGGCGCTGCTTTTGAAACAATCCAATTTGAATCTTGAATTAATGTTGTTTAAGTAAAAATCACTTTCTTATTCACAAGTAAGTATAAAAATAACAACGCTGATTCACACGTAACACTTAATAAGTCAATTTATTTCAAATGATAACATAATTATGAAGATTACAAACGTTTAACATGAGTAGCAGGACAAACGTCTTTTCACCTTGAGATTTATATGGGTACTCCTCACATACACAAACACAAACTTCCAACATGAAGTTTTAAAATTATGTGCCGGTTGCTAGGTAATCGCCAGAATACCTGATTTTTACGAGCCGGTTGCTAAGCGACCAACGATACAAAGGAATATGTATATGAAATAACACATTTAGCAAAAATCTGAAACGCATCTCCTGATTTATAACAGCCAATCAGAAACTAAATAGAACACTATTACAAAATTTAACTAAATCTAAATTATACAAATCGCTTTTTATATTTGATACACAAAAAATACAAAATCTAATCTTACGATTAAATTTCTAATAAAATTCTGCATTTTGTAATATCTCACTCGACTACAATCCGATGTGTAATGAGGAAACAAATATTTTCTTATATTCGAAGTTCCTATTTTTGTTAAGTTAAACATATTATAAAAATCATTGTAATGCGTTCTTAACTCACTACAGAACAAAACAATTTATCAAATTTACACTGGAAAAGTCCAAATTCCCACAAAACACAAATTTGTGTACGTATGTCGAAAACATATCACACATGTTCCAAAACATGTTTGTTTCAGCTATCAAAACACAAATAGAAATGGCAAAAGGTTCCAAAAACTACTATATTACTAAATACTATATATAAGGTTCATGACATTGACCACATAAATGGCATTTTGGTTGGAAACTGCGTCATGACAGTGGAGGTTCTGACAGCAAAACAAATTCTAGAGATGCCGCAGTGACCTTACTCGCCCGATCTGGCACCTGCTGACTTTTGCCTGTTTCCTATTATGAAGATGGGGCGTCGCGGTAAACATTTTCTGACAGTCGATGACATCACAGACAATGAAACCAAAGGAAGAGTTCCAGCAGTGCTACCTGCGATGACGAGGCTGTTTGAGCAAGTGTGAATATGCAGACGGAAAGTGCTTTGAAGAGCTGCAACGGGCAAACATCATTTGTATAATTTCTGTGGTTACCCAAACGATTCCGAATTATCTACTTGCTTTTATATGTGATTTACAAGTACTGGGTCCTATTATATACAAAATTGGTGTGTCTATGTAAGTAGTTCATGAAAATAGTAGCGTAGTGAATATAAGTAGCTATATGAGTAGATAATGTGTGTGGCACGATTAATCATTCTTCCCCTAGCAATGAATGGTGGAGGTAGTCAGCTGGCAGAGGCAGTCTCGCGAAGGCGCCTAGTTTGAATTATTATTACTGTGAATGTGTGATTATCTGTTGGGTGTCACTTGCCTTTCGCCTCCAGTGAGTTCTTATCGCATCCGCTGTTTGTTTAGCCAAGAACTGCATAAATGATATGCAGAAGCGCTGCAACCGTATTTAAATTAAAATTCAGGAGATTTTAATTGCCCCCCTCCCCATAAAGTCGGCCCTAGCACAAATAACCTATTAATATAATTTAATAGAATAATTATATATTTGTTTAGAACTTGGACTTCTATTCTAGAATTTCCAAGATTACGAGTTTAGGAACTCTAATTCACGTTTATGGTCGCAATCTGTAAACATGTTATTGTTTCTCTAATATAACCCATATTTACTTGAAGTGCGTTAAAAATTACGTGTTAACACGTCGAAATACGTAGTATAATCAGTAGGAAACCTGTTGAAATTACTAATAATATTGTTCTGACTTATTAATTAACATGAACTTCAACTAAGCTAGACAACAAACAGTTTAGCAAACACACCTTAATGATATATTATATCAGTTCTATAAACAATGCTCTTCGGTTCCCAAAATTAAAACACAGGTACCTTACAGTTTTCTCGAAAGATTGACTATTTTTAGTTGAACAGTAACGAAATGTGATGTTTTAACATTAGTAGGTAAATAACCACGACGAAAATCGTTAGTATAGAGTGATTCATCAATTTGCTAGACCCTTGAAACAACCATCTTTATTTAACACTATACATTGTACGATCGATTGCACACATGTGTGTTGGGGTGCATATCTAACAGTATCTTGACTATACTGGGGTTGCAATTTTCATGGCCCACTTTATATTTGCATGTTTATTAAATTTGTACATAAAAGTCATATTGACTAACGAGTTTTCAGCGGACGCATATGCAAAAAGGCGCAGAAAATGTATGCTGGTTCATAGAGCAATAAAGATAAAGAGATGTAAAGGTATTGGTTTATGCGAATTCTTGTTCAATGGGTTGCATATTCAAATTCTTACAAAACCTTCGTAATTTTGCGCCCCTGTCAGACGGGATTATAACTATTTTTGCCTGCTACAGAAATGACCTCATGCAATCCCACAGTGTTGCCAAACCTACCTTATGCGGCAAACCAGCGGGCCGTTTGTGGCAATACTCACCTGTACCCTTTCACTTTAGTAAATAGATTAAAAAAAGCCCAGTTTTGTTTTGATTAAACATACTTTTGGAGCCATGGTTTATTAAGAAAAATAGGAAACAAATAAATTGATGCAAACGGTCTACTATCATTCTTGTAGGAAAGTTAAGATTGTTCACTTTTAACAGGTCATAAACGCCGTCCTCTGTGCATTACATCACAATTAATTCGTAACATGCGTAACAACTACCGTTTTCCTCTTTCTTTTGAAAGCTCCTAACATGTTACACATTTAATTTGAGCTACACTTTTACTCCCGATATTTTACATTTTAATCTAGTTTATTGTACGCGATGATTTGATTTGAATTGTAAATACAAATCCAGAAAAAATTACAAATGAGATTCTTTGACAAACAAATGTAGAAAAATTACAAAAATAAAACTCCCGCTAAAGGAACAAACAAAAAATTTAGAAAGTATCCGAAATGAGAAAGAATGTAGCGTGGACAAAAAAAATTTCCTATGGATACGTTCAAAATTTGTTGGAACAATAAAATAATATCACGAAACCCTGAAAACTGTAAATATAACTCAAAAAAACGCCCACTTACACAACTGAGATTCTTTGGTAAAAAATAATTCATTGTAGAGAATTTATGAAAATAAAACTTCCTGCCTGGAACAAACACAAATATTTATAAATAAAACGAAATAAAAATTGAACAATTTCTTGCGAAATATTATTGTAAAATTGCCAAATAATTATTGATTTTTCACACTATAACTGAACGTGTTACAATTATGTAGTAAATTAGTAACAAACTTGGAAAAGTTTAGGGCATTTTTATGCTTCAAATTTACAAAACTTTAGAATTTTTCCGTTTTAATGCATAGTAAGTAGTAGTCAGTAAATATATAATTAAATGGTACCAGTACTTGGTACCAACAATTTTTAATCCCTCAACAACTAGAGACACTCCTTCACAGAGTAAACGGATTACAGGAACAGTAAAAGCACAAATGCCTAATTTCTCCTTGTGTTGCTGCACGACGCCAAACAGGTAAATGGCGATCGCAACTTGGAATACTTCTTAAGAGCTGTTAATTATACAATAATTACTTTTAGGCCCGAGTGATTCATATGGTTTAATGTTACTTCTAGATGGATTTAGTTTTGTGTAATTTAGATTTTGGGTATTTTCAAAATTTTATACATACTACATAATATTTAATAAAATATAAATATAAAAAATATAATACCACTGACTTCTCATTTTTTTATAGTGCAATGAATTTAAATTTTGAGTGTTCTTCAATATTCCACCGGGTTTTTTCCCTCGGCTTTTTTTCTAGTTTCAAACTGCAGGCTTCCGAATTTATTTAAAATTTTACGAAAATAAGAAAATACTGCATTGTTATGAATGAAAGCAGTTACTTACACAAAGTTGCGTTATGATTATCCTAATAGGTACGATTAAACTTTTATTTTTTTATTTAATAATTGTAGGAATAATATTCGCGCTAATTAATCTTAGGTTCCACATAAACCCTATCTTTGACTCATGCTACATAATTCAAACTGCGAAGAAATTATGTTTATTGCTGGAATCATAGAGCAATAAATTTATTGCTCTATGCTGGAATTAAGACCTAAACTTCGCTGAAATGAAAAGGCATAACCCACCCCACTCTCTGTAACAAATGCGCTTCCTGCAAGTACTATGTAAACAGAAGATTCGCCACGCAAAGCGTTTTGTATGGCAACGCTGCATTTCTGTGTTAGCAGAAATACGCTACAGAATTCTATAAATTGTCTTGCTCAAGTGCTTGCTTAGATAGGTATAGTTCTTCATCCGTCTGCAAGAGGGGCAGACTTGAGACCGCCTAGCGGTTGGATTATTCATACTATTCCCAAAAAATACCTTGCGCTGAATCTCTTTATCTTTATTGCTCTATGGTAATACTCAATTTAAAAAATGTTCTATCGCAAGAACGCGAATCTGGTTATTTGGACTATGCCCATCAGGTATTTACTTTATTTTAATTTTATTTTTTTAATATTAATTGGGCGTTTGTATGAAGTTTAGAGGGTCTAAAAAGACTCGTACCTCATCGGTACTCGAAAATATCTTATTTTTATCTGGCACGCAATTTAGACAAATTGGTTGGAGCTGAGTCCGTGCCTTTTATGTTGTATATTTTTCTCCTTGATAAAATAAGCATTTGTCTTTTGTGTTTAGCTTCCGTATACGCTAATCATTAATAATTGGAAAGTTCCCTAAATAACACATAGAAACCTTTTGATATATTAAATAACGTGCTTCACTAAAAATTAAAAATATATGTGACAATTTCACGATTTTAGTGCTGTTAAAAAATTTTGGGTGAAAGTAGGAAAAAAATTTCAAAATTAGCCTTCCAATAAGAGCTAAATATTGTGATTGGTTAATAATTTATGCATTTTACTACGGTGCGAGTTTTGTTTATAACAGTATCAATTAACACCTAACAAAGTCGAGTTTTCGTTGCACAACTTTCATTTTGCGGAATTTACTGACAGGTGTTGTTTTGTGTGAATGCTGATGATTGCTAGTTTAATATGTTATAATACAAAGTAATTAATAGAATGAAGTAAACTCATTTATACCAGCGGTGGTTTTCTCGCATTAATCATATTCAAGTACTTTGTTTATGAGCCTCTGGTATTTATTGATGACTTCAAAAAAATTATTATGAAATTGAATTCTGAATGCAAGTGTACATGAATTGAAATAAAATCTGTATTGTACATACGTTATGACCATCTGTTAATGTGATGATGTGTAGTATAATAAACATTCCGGAAGTTGATAATTAATAGCTTCTTGCTTATGAATATAGTAAATAACCATAATCAAACAAGTTAGTATCAGAATTTGTTAGAAACATATGTTTGTTTGTCATCAGTTTGCTGCGGAGCATGTTTGGATTTACTTGGGGAATATTTTACAAATAAGTGTCATTTGAATATTATTACTTAACGCTTCATATTTTTCGACAAACCAAAAAAAAAAACGAAACTGTCTTAAAAAATGTACTTAATAATGTGATATTTTGAAACGTTTTACAAAGTACAAGAGCACTGCTTGAAAAGCCGTAGGTATGGTAGTTTATAGTGCCAAGAATCTAAAATATTTAGGAACCGATTATGTAAAAATCGACTAGATTTTTAAAATCTAGAATCGCTTTACGGTTCTAGATTCACCATTCAAATCCGAATGTCAGAATTAAAAATGATGTGGCAGTTGTAGAGTCGACATTAGAAATCCTACTTTAATTAGAATTCGAAATCGTTTCTGAGTTTCACAGGGTGTTAAAATTAGCACATAAGTTCGCGTTTACGTTATAGAGTAACATTTAGTCAGTAAAAAATCAACAAAACAATCAATATGTTCAATTTTCTATGGCACTGTCGTTTTTTAAATAATGAAATTGGCAACATTGTTGTTTATAATGAAGTTAAAAATAAAATGATAATCAGTATTCTAAAACCGAATCATTTGACGTTGGATTAAGGAATAGCTAGAATAAATGCGTATAACCATCTAAAATAAGCACTAGATTGTTTGGTATTCGCATATTAGTTCTACGTTTCTAAGCAGTTAAACAGTAAATTCGACAGAGAATACGACCGCGGCAATTTTCCAAACAAGTGCATAGAATTTTAGCAGTGTAAAAGATTTAAAAGTTTACGTCGGTATAATCTATACCAGCATATTAGCATGATATATATATTGCCCTTGGGAGAAAGAAGTAGAAAATTTCTATAAGGTATGCGGAGGTCGGTATACAGAATGGATGTAATACGCAAAATGTAAATTTGATGTATTGCTTTTTGCTAACAGCACCAAGTAATGATAGCTAATTAATAAACAAATCCTAAAATTAATTTTACTCTTCATTCGCTAGATAACCAAAATATATATCCTGTTTTACTTGTCTAGAGTGCAGCCGTGGGTTAGAGGTTAGTGCGTTAAACTTCTACGCGGAAGGTCCTGGGTTCAATTCCCAGTACTCGGGACATCGGATTTTTAACGACTGTTCTCCCTCGCAAGGCAATGGCAAATCAGTGAGGTATTCTGCCTAGTAAATCTTCTTTGTAGTAGAAGTGTTTACACTTCCCGTTGTTCGGAGCCCACGTTAAGCTGTAGGTCCTGTATGTCTACGGCACTTTAAACGCGCAACACAGATACAGAAGAGAATCGCTACGTCTCGTAAGAGATAAAGCACTTGAAGAAAAAGAGTATTACAAAACACACAAAAGCAATCTTCGCGTTGTCACAACACAGTTGTAATTTTTAGTGTATTGGTATTTGTTTTACGTACAGAATCATCACCAAAATGTAATGTCAATGCAATTTATACATTTTAATATTGTCAAAAAAACATTGTGCTTTGTACGTACTCGAAAAGTAATAGTAATATTTCGTAAACGTGCAAAAATAATATTAATTTTTCGAAATTTGTAGAATTACAAATAGCACCTTAAGGTTTTCTATGCGAAAATATAATATTTTTAACTTTCAGTTGGTTTATTATCTTATTCAACTTTTAGTGACTGTAACTTTAAAAATAGTGAACTCTGAAAAATATTTTCTAAAAAGGACGCCAATTTTGTAATGTTATAAAAATGTGAAAGTTCTTCAAAGCTTTTATTAAGATTTTTAGCCATTTTAAGTACATTTAGAGCACAGCATAAAAAACACGTAGAAATCAGGAATTATACCGGTTACACTAGAAGCATTGCAAACTTATAAATAGACTAGGCGAAAAGATTTCGTTCATTTTTGATTCTTATTACAATCGAACACACAAAATCGATTTTAAGAGAATGCGATTATCAATTCTAGAATCGAAGAGCCAATCCCGATACCAGAATCGAAATCCAATTTCTGATTAGCTACCAAATTGTTTTGATTCCGGACTCGTCACTTTAATATTTAATAATAATTTAATATCTCATATAAATATAACATTTTTTGGGTGAAATTAAACAAAAATCAATATTACGTTCACTGATGATGAAATTAGTACATCTGCAGTGAACTTTCAGTGGCGGTGAATGTGTTGAAAGTGCCATAATTAATTTCATACACATAAAAACGAGATGTTACATGTTATGTAAGCGTTCATGTCACTGATTTTTGCTTAGGGAGGTTTTCGCGTTGCGTAAATACAAATCGCACTGATATATCAATCATAAGCTTGGCCATAAAAGCAATCAGGAGCAAGGTAAAATGGCTATCAATTTTATTTGCAACTATTGCAAAAGATGAGTAGGTAGTTGCACTAAGATAAAATTTGTGAAGGTGTGAGAAAGAAATTCTTTATGCAATATTAATTTATGCATTAGGTGCAAACAATGCTGAAAAATTCTCGATATGGATCTGCAGTTGCATTTGTTGACCGAATTTGAATTTTGTGTTTCACACGTACAAGAGGAAATTTCATTACGTTAAGCCTCTTACGAAATATATATTACCGCGTTGAATATATTTGGTGATCTACTTAAGAAAAGCATAAACACAGGGTTTCAGTTGGTATGAAACTCGAATGTTCTGTCAATAAAATGGAATGTTTATCATTTTAGAATAAGTACAATCCAACATTTAGATACCGTCGTTTTCTTTTGGAGGTTTTGCTTTTGTGTCTATTTAATTTATTTTAATATTCTTATTCCCCTTTTTCAAGCAAGTTGCATAGTTGCATAACTATGTAAAAATTGGGAAACTCACATCCAAGACTTTACGAACAGCGGGAAAAAATGAAGCAGCTGAAATGTTTTGTATATTCATTTGAAAATATTATTTAAATTTCTAAAATTCTAAATTCTAAGTTTAAAATCGATTATTTAGGGTTTAGTCTAGACCAGCTTAGCCTTTAATAGCTAGAAAAACTAATTTGGCAATAGATGATTTCGAGCTATTAGGTACTTATTAATTGGCAATACAATTAAGCCAATAAATAGATAATGCAATTCAAGTATATTATTTAGATTAATTACTTAGGTACTGTACAAATGGGTATGTATAAAATATATTCATAAAATTGTCATAATACGTTATTTAAATAGGCCTTTTGGCCTTTTTGGTGGTTCTTTTGCCTCTATTTTATTGTTTTCCGCCATCTTT
>JABXWE010001320.1:0-62428 GCA_014611495.1 Limonius californicus | reverse complement strand
ATTGCTGAGTAATTAGCAATCTCAAAAACTCCACATTTTGGCGTTCAGAAGATAAGAAGGCTGAACAACAAACATCTGTCACCATCGTCATCCGAGAATTCGCCAGAAGCAAAACGTTTCTTTCCCGTGGAAGTGGGAAGACGGACCGAGCCGACCACCCCGAACTAACCAGTATAAAACCCAAGCGCGATGAATTTAAAATCACTTTTTGACTCTTATTTCCTGGCTCTTGAATTTATTCAAAAGTCAGAAATACCAGTCGTGTTAAGGTCACTTCCACTGAAACTAAAACTGATAAAAAATCGTGATCAAAGTGACTTAAAATTTTACTCGAAAAAATTTGTGATACTGACCTTCGTCGACGCGCAGTATTTTGCATGTCGATTTCTATGATTCACTTGGTTTGTTATTCTGCATTTAGTTTATATATATTTATAGGGTGTTCCATAAGTTGAGATAAAATGCCTCGTTGTTCAGCAATGTATACTCACACAAATCAGCTAAGATATTTATTTTTCGTAGGCCAGTTTGAAATTCGAATGCTCCATATGTGTAACAACAAAGCTAAACTAATAGATATTATCGATGAAAGTAGTTCTTCATTAATAAACTTAAGATATTAACAAAGAAATTGACTTCTGCAGAAGAAGTTCAAATTGCAGATTTTTGTTCCTAAGATTTTGTTAAAAACATTAGATTTAGACATGGCATCAAGGTAAATCTAAGCAAGGCTGATAGTAATTTCTATTTAATTGACACTGTTGTTCTGAAGTTTACAGTTGCCAAACCCATTTTTCTGTTCTTTTTGGCTAATTCCGTTTTACTTGCATTATGGAATACACATTTGCTGAGTGCACTGACATAATTTGGATTTTTGGAGGGCTTGGTGGTAATTGTAATGCAGCGGGAAGGCTATATGCGGATTGCTATCCAAATAGAAGACATCCACACTACACAGTTGTTGAACGAACTGACCAACAACTACGAGAGAGAGGAAATGTTTGTCTAAAAAGAGGTGGTGGTGGTCGTCCATTTATGGTAAGACAGCCCAACATTGAAGAAAATGTATTAGATTTAATTGAATGGGGACCTACGAGAAGCGTATGTGGCATTTCTCAGATTGTAGCCATACCAAAGTCGACAGTACACCGAATATTACACACAACGGCCTATATACTTTTCGAAAAACGAAATTGCAACACTTATTACCACAGATTATACTGCACGAGTTAGGTACTTTGAATGGCTATTAAATCATCATCAAGAAAATTCGAATTTTTTTGGCAATCTTTTGTGGACAGATGAGGCGACATATCCGCAGGATGGGGTTTCCATTACTGATAATAATCATGTGTGGGCAGATGAGAACCCTCCTGCAACTCATGCTCGAAGTAATCATTGACATGGTGTTAATGTTTGGGTAGGTATGGTGAATAACTATTTAATTTTCAAATACTGTTGGAGAAAGTTCCACTGATAATTAGACAAAATATGTAATACCAACAAGATGGTTCTGTAGCTCATAATGGAATCATTGGTTAGATTCAAAATCATTTTCCAGATCGGCGGATTGGTCGTCGGGGCGCTATAGTTTGGCTGCCAAGGTAACTTGATTTAACGTCCTTAGACTTTTATTTATAGGGTTATCTGAAGGATTTGGTACATCTCACACGAGTGAACAATGTGGTCGATTGAACAAATCATATTAACCAAGCGGCTGCAACTTTAAATGAACACAAGCTTCAATGAATATAAAATTTAATTGCAGTGGTCAGTGGTGGTGGTTATTTTGAATATTTCGATTAATTTACAGGAAATTTTGAATTCTGATTTGCTTCTGTCTGTTATTTTTATTCTTTTTGTTCATAAATAATTTGTGTTTAGGTACTGAAAGAGAGTAAAATACTTTATCCAGCTGTGGATTAGGCCTATTGGGGATACTACATAAAGAAAAATGCACCGGTAACGCTACCTCATGGTGGTCTGGAAATGAATACGTTAATAGTTGACTTGTGCTGTCAAAATCGTCGACTGTGGTCTGGATAGTAATAATAATAACTGTATTATAACTAATGCATATTGCACAGTTGCCAAATTTCCACTTCTTTCGTGCTTCACGTGAAGAAACTATCCTGCTAAAAAGAAATATTTTAGCTGTTTTGTGTTCAATATGAACTATTGAACAGCGCTACGAGGCGTTTAATCCCAAGATATGGGACACCCTGTATAAGGTACGGTAGTTTAGAGTTTCTACCAGAAGATTATTTTTTGTCTACAAAGAAGTATACTCTTGAACATTAGATCTCGAAAAATTATGGGCAATCATTCCCTTAAAATTAATTCAGATCAAATTCAATTTACGATGTTGGTAGTCATATGTATAATAGATGCTCTCGGCTACAGCTAAACTTAAAATCTTAAAATAATAAACTTCCACCTGTTTTCCATTATTTTGTATAACCATCTTTGGTCGTCGCTGAAATTTTACAATTGCGTTCAGAAGGGCAATTTGGGGAATAGCTTTTTATGGCCTCCGGAATCCTCACTTTAAGTTCATTGGTGTTTTGCGGTTTATTGCAAAACACTCTTTTTAATTTGACTTGCAAAAGAGTTTATTTACAAAAACGCACTGTTGTTTGAGTACGTTGAGGCAATTTATACAATAATATATTTTTATGTACGCCTGTATTTAAACTAGCTCTTAAGTAGTTACAATTTAAATACTCATTTTAAATTCGCCCAGACGCCAATTTCAATTGTACCGTATCAAAAAAAATGACTGAAAGATGTATTTATATACACAAATATTCAAAGGACTTGTTTCGTTTCGTAGAGTAAGGTATTTATTGCAAAAAATATAACTGCTAAATATGGGAGAACACAGGTAGGTAGACTAAAGACAATTATCAAATGCTAATAGAAAGAGTAACTAAGAGATCTTTGTAAATAGCAGCTAATTCAGAGTATCCATCCGGAAGTGGAATTTGAAAAATAATTAAACTGTTGGGTTCTTCAAGAGTTTGAGTGTAGCATACGGTGGAAAATAGATCAGTTATCACTATCTTAAAACCCGTTTAAATAGAGTATATAAAGTAATAACCAAAACAAATCGCTTTATATTTTATTAAATGGCATATCTCGTTGTATTAGTAAACAACAATCCTAAGATCCGCCATGCTTTGTTTGCACAGAAAACGATATAGGACGATTGAAATTTTACAGACTACATAATCGCCTAAAATATATTTCTGATATTTATGTTTTAAAAATGTCAAGTAAACGAAGTAGATTTACAGTATGCAGTGGATTATCGTCAGTGAATCAACATTGGAAATTAGACATTTAAAACCTTGCCAAGTAGAAGATGGAAAAAAGATGTATTTCTTCGTATTATATAGCTGTTATATTCTGGAATATAAGCAACAATAATTGTTGACTTGTGAAGAAAAAGCAGAATGAGTAGACTACATAAAATAGGCTGCAAAATGTCGTTATGGTGTAAATAAAAAAGTATTGCAAAAACTATGGAAATCCCTTCTTAGTGGAATAGTGTTTGAAAATAAAAATATTCACAAGCTCTTTAGAATTACTGGACGTAGAGAATTACATCAGCTCAGAAATATAACTTTTGTTACATTGATTCCTTATATAAGTGCTATTATGATCTAAGTCCCCATAATGCTGATTTTCTCCATCTTTATTTTAAAGAATCGGCATTTAATGAATATAGCCTTAGGAAACAGTGAACTTTTTATAGCCTTGCGATGCCCCAGTGAACACATATGTACTTCTCGAATGCATCCAGCACTTTACAAGAACTGCAGAGACAGCTCAAGACAATCCAATTTTAAATATTTATAACTGATAGTTGCGGAAATTATATATCAGTACCATTTTTTAACTTAGCACAAAGTGATTGATTTCAGCTGATCAGCTTCCTACTTCACACCTCCTACAAATGGCAAGCCTTAAATGGAACCTAGCTAAGACCAAATAAAACCTTATAATTAGGCAGTTCACAATTGAACATATCAAAAACTGAATAAGTACTAAATCCTATATCACGTTGAGAAAATCACATATAAACAAAATTATACAAACATTTGGACGATATTTGAAATCAAGTTTTTGGAGAAGATGCCACTGACAGTCCTACAGAAGTTCTTTTGCAGGTATTTATACTATATTACATCATTATCCACAACATCTAGTACCCCAAGTAATGCCTATGAAGGACCCAATCAACCTAATTTCGATAAAAATGGATTCGAAAATGAATATAAATTTCTGGCATGTAGATGTCGACCCATATTATACGTCCAATTTACAGAAACTGAAGTAGGAAATAATGGTATGCGCAGCAAAAGATAAAAAAGGAGAAATTAATCAATACTTCGGATAAAAATAATATAGTCGAAAAACAGAAAAAAAGGAAAAGCTGTAAAAATTAACAAGCAAATAAATGAAGATAATTCTTATAACGTACATGTACAAACTAAAATGAACCGAATCCAATGTGGTTACTGATTTTATTAGAAGTACCAGTAAACGCGAGGGTAGTCTTTTAAGTGTTTACATTTAGTCATTACTATTTTCATAAGATTTGACGTTTGTTATTGTGTAAACAGTGGCAGCTTAGAAATTGATCGAGTAGTTTATTTTCGTATTTCGCGTGAACAGTTTCATTGGATGATTTTGGACGATTTTAGTAAAGGCCCAACTCAACAACAATGCATAAAATCGCTTCGTTCAACTTTTGGTAATGACGCCCCATCCGAAAACACTGTTTATAATTGGTTTGCAGAATTTCGTCGTGGCCGTGCGTCCGTCAGTGATGAATTTCGTAAAGGTCGACCAAAATCGGTTGTTATTCCAAAAAAATATCGATGCTGTGCACAACGTGATTGAAGAAGATTGGCATGTGACTTACAGTGAGATAAAGGCATCCTAGAGACATATCGAAGACTGCAGTTCCTTCGATTTTGCATGAACATTAAGCTGTGAAAAAGATCTGTTCCCGATGGATTCCGCATAATTTGACCGAAGCTCAAAAAAAGGCTCGTATTAATTGGTGTCAAAAAATTTGACCAAGGAACTGCAAAATCCGTATACAACATTGTAACAGGTGAGGAAACTTGGATATATTCGTATGAACCGGAAACTAAGCAAAAAAAAAACTAAGCTCTGCTTGGGTGTTCCAAGATAAACCGAATCCCACAAAAATTGTTCGTTCGCGAATTACTTCCAAGAAAATGATTGCTTGTTTCTTTGGTTGTATTGGACATATCGCAACTATTCCTTTAAAGGATCGAAGAACAGTTAACGCTGAATAGTATACAACAATTTGTTTGCCAGAAGTCGTCGACGAAATCAGAAAAATCAACCGAAAACGTCGTATCATTTGTCATCATGACAATGTCAGCTTCAATATGCAGCACGTCAAACAATTGATTATTTAAAAGAGAAAAACATCGAATTAATGTATCGTTGCCGTATTCAACTGATTAATCGCCCAACGACTTCTTTGTGTTCCCGAATGTCAAACAAAAAGTGCGTGGATAGCGATTTTCATCACCTCAAGAAGCTGTTGAAGCTTTCAGAAACTATATTTTGAGATACTAGCTTCAAAGTAGAAAAAATGTTTCAAGAATTGGTTTGAACACATGCAAAAGTGTATAAATCTAAAAGGCGAATATTCTGAAAGGCAACAAAATATTTAATAATAAAATTGTTCCAAATAATTTTGTCCTTCTTAGTTTTTGTAAAAACTTAATAGGCTGCCCTTGTATTACTTCCTACTGCCTTCCTATGCAATTCGTCAGGAAACTGTCAAATACTGTTGTTGTTGCTGATTTGATTGGTTGGTATTCCAAAGCTCTTTGCACTCGGACCATATTTGGCCCATTGGCCTATAAATTTTGCCTTATCTGGGATAGTGCCAACTCCAGCAATAATTTTTAACGTGTCACACATCGTTGTGGCAGGCGTACTTTCAGATTTTTCCCTGTTAGAAAAATCTCACCAACCTCGGGCGGATTCGAATCCGCGGCTCTTTTATACAGTGTGTCGCATTTAAGATGAAGACACCCCCATATTTTCGCTATTTGAAGGAATACAGATTTGAATTTTTGCACAGTCGTACAGGTTGATGCCTCACATTTTTTAAGATACTCAACAAAAATCTGAACTATAAACTCAGCCTACTACGAATTCACAAACAGGGTCAATTCTCTATATTTTGCTTCGCGTTAGAGATATCGAAAAAAATTATTAGAAAAAGTTGTTCAGAATATTATTCTAACCCCGTATACCGAATTTCATGACAAGATTTGCATTTTTAATTTTTTCATTATTTTGGTCTATACACAAAATAATTACAAGTTTATTTTTTAATTTGATATTTAGTGTGCCACGGAAAGTAATTTGAATACATGACACTATTAAATTGACAATGTGTCAAGTTTTTACTTTCCATGGCACACTAAATATCAAATTAAAAAATAAACTTGTAATTATTTTGTGTATAGACCAAAATAATGAAAAAATTAAAAATGCGAATTTTGTCGGTATATGGGGTTAGAATAATATTCTGAACAACTTTTTCTAATAATTTTTTTCGATATCTCTAACGCGAAGCAAAATATAGAGAATTGACCCTGTTTGTGAATTCGTAGTAGGCTGAGTTTAAAGTTCAGATTTTTGTTGAGTATCTTAAAAAATGTGAGGCATCAACCTGTACGACTGTGCAAAAATTCAAATCTGTATTCCTTCAAATAGCGAAAATATGGGGGTGTCTTCATCTTAAATGCGACACACTGTATAAACTTGTCTCTGGTCTTCTATTTCAAAACTTCCAATAGCGGGAAATTTATGAGCTCAATTTGCTCATTCATTAAAGGTGTCTTTGTTAAAACACCCAGAAACCCAACTATGCTAAATATTTATTAGAACACAACCATACATTGACATCAACTAATATAATAACATTTTTACACTTCTGTGATGATAAACGTAAATTGGATATACTCAAAGTCTTTCAACTTCACAAACACACTTTAACAAATACATCTTTAATGAATAAGCAAATTGAGCTCATAAATTCCCCGCTATTGGAAGTTTTGAAATAGAAGACCAGATACGTTTGAAATCAAGATCCAGTGTGCTGTTTCCCTAACTACAAATGTTTACAATTAATAATTGAACGAAAAGTACATAAAACCTGTTGAAATTATGACTATTATTATTATTAAAATATAAATATGAATTTCAACGAAGTAAGGCAAGAAACAATTACCATATTTGAAGACAGTTTCTGATTTTTTAATTAGTTGGACGTTGAAGAAATCAATGAGTGTATAATGAAAAATCGAACACCCTATATAAAAATATTTCAAAGACTGTTTAAAATAATTAAAAATAGGACAGAAATAAATTTTGTATATTTAAAAATGTCTCAAATTATTTTTCAAATCTTGACAGTTTCCATTTTCCACGAAAGGAAAAACATTATCATTAAAAAGCAGAAAGGCATTCCATAAAGAAGTGAGAGTTTTGGAATAAATAGAGTGGTAATATTAAAAGTGGAAATCTCAACATACTTAAAAAAATAAAAGTTTATTCATTTTCGAACATAAAGTAGTAAACACTCTGTATACTTACCAGCTTCTAACAACTTTTCCCTTCGCAGTTCTTGTTCGGCTCTTTCCTCCTCCGTTAGCTTATCCTCCTCCTTAATTTTCTCCTGCTTTTTATGACGCCGCTCCTCCCCAGTGCTGATATTTATAATTTCCTTAACATACATTCCAGCCTCACCCTGTAGAACGGAATCCAGAGTCTCATTGTCTTTGTACCGACCTCGTTCCTTATGTCCTTCACCCCTTTCAAGCCTGTATGAATCCTCGTCACCCTTGGTAGAACGTTTACTGAGCAATCGTTCTCTCAGATCTTCTAAAGCTTTATCCCCAGCTGTTTTTTCCCACTTGTCCTCGACATACCTTTCCCTTCTGTGTTTTTCAACGTACCGCACGTCTCGAACGTCTCGCAATTCCCTGCCTTCTTTTTTACGAGAATCAACATGTCTGCTGCCGCGAGAAGATTCTTCTTTATGTTCACGGTATGAACGCTCACTCATATATTGGACATCTCCATAATTATCTTTGTAAGCCATTTGCTCTCTGTAGTAGCGATCTTTTTCTCTGTGATATGATTCTCGGTCCTTGGTAGATCTGAGTTGTTTTTCCCGATGGTGCTTTTCTCTGTGAGCGTGACTCCTGTCATCCCTATGCCTCTCTGATCGCTTATGCCTAGCTTTTCCATCATGAAGATCACGACGTTTGTTACGGCTGTTACTTTGAGCAACTCGTGCTTGGGGAGGTTTTATATCTAAAGAGTCGGCAGTTTCACCATCTTCCTCTGATAAACTGAAAGAAATCTCCGTGAAATATTAAATAAAAGGGTTGCAAAAAAAAAACTAACCTAAAATCGAGTACTTCCACTTTGTGTCTCGCTTCCGATGGGCTTTGCCGTAATTCACCGTCCTCACTTTGCTCATCTCCAGAGCCCGCAAAAGACATTTTCACTAAGAACCGTTAAGTTGTGCGAATATTAAGGCAGCATATTGTTTTTTTTTTTTTTTGAAAAATTGGGTATTGTCGTGAACTTTTGACGTTTTCATCAACAAACCTGTAAATTCAGTGTTGCCATTGTTGTGAATTATAAAAAAATTATTAAGATTCAAAATGAACCAAACGATGTACATATGCTGGCAACATTGCTTACGATTAATGTTAGCAGCGTTGTCAATTCCACTGCTGCCAAATCTAATCTCTAAGACAGTGAGCAATTAATATTGTTTTTCTATAACGTTGACACTTAACCGAGACAAATACAATCCGACTACAGCTATGCTCGGCTACAACCATACACAATATAACCCTACCGGATAGAAAGGACAATAGGATTAGCGCGTTATAAGACCATGGTTTTAGTACCTCCCAAGCCAGTAGAGATGCAGGAATAGCTGAGGAACTGTATCGCATTTATCATAACATGCCAAATTCGAACTATCAACCTGACAAATTCAAGGAACAAGTTTGGACAATTTTTGCACTTCTTGCATCAGTGAATTTATTAAATTTATTTCTGTTTCGTCAATGTGATTTTTCGGGAGTACTCCTTCTTAATTTGTATAAATTTAAACTTTTTCTTAGCTTGGTAACGTACTGTGAAGTGCAAATGTACAGGGTGGCGCACAGCCGACTGATACATTTTAAATTACTGTGGGAGTAGAAATATTTATTTTAAAACAACTAAACATGGATTTTATAGTAACAAAAACCACCAAATTTTATATTTTAAATAATACATCAGACAGGTGACCGCTATCTTTGCGAATACATTGATGTAAGCGATTCACAAAGCTGTTAAATACCCTATATAATAACTCTTGATTAATTATGTTAATTGCTTCACGTATTGCATTATTTAATTCAGCAATTGTTCTAGGGCGATTCTGATATACAAGTTACTTTAAATATCCCTATAACAAGAAATCCAAAGCAGATAAGTCTGGTGACCTTGGTGGGTACGCAATTTCCGCATTGCGAGAAGTGACTTGGCCGAACATCGTCTAACAGCTTGCATGCATACACGAGAAGAATGCCCAGTAGCACCGTCTTGTTAATAGTAAATTTCTGCTCGATTTATATCCATTCTTTTTAACTCCACCTGCACAAAATTTTGTAACATATCGATGTAACGTTCAGAGTTGACTGAGACAGCTTGTTAGTTTTCGTTTTCATAAATATACGGTCCCACCATTCCAAACGCTCCAATGCGTAACTTTTGGCGAATGTAAAGGTGTTTCGTGGATTTGTCGGGGATTGTCTTGGGACCAATAACGCATATTTTGTATATTGACCCAGCCCGATAAATGAAAATGGGTTTCATCAGTCATAAATATCAAATGCAGTCTGTCTGGATTTTCATTTAGAACTAAGGTCCATTGCTCCATTATAATTACTAAACATTAACTTGAACACTTACACTACCTGTTACAAATGGCAAAGTTTTGTTTGAACAGTCACTTTAACAGAAAACAGGACACAAAATGTATAAGTCGGCTGTGCGCCACCTTGTATAACACAAACTTGCCTTCCCAGATTGCATTATATTATTACACATCTCGAGATAGCAACGGTGCTGTAAGAATACGGAAATATTATAACTGAGCAGCCAATCCAGACGGAGTTAAGTTAAATCAAATAACCGCTACTCATATGAGCTTCAAATATCAGCCCCATCTAAACAGGTATATGTATTACTCATATCGCCAAAACCAGCATCCTGATACTTTGGATATTCCACTACACACATTTTTCAATAAACCAGTACAACCAACAGTTCAGGCGGAATTCCATCCGGAAGATGGAATTTGCTGCATCAAACATAACCTTAATAATTCACACCTACAAATTACAGTGACTTTTGCTTCTGTTTTTAGTTGCCTACATACCTAATAGGCGTAATTGATGCGTTTCTTTTTTAAAGTATACATAGGCAACAGTGGCGGCTTGTACTAAAGGGCACAAGGGCACGTGCCCACCCAACCACCAAGATAAATACAGAAAGAAATTCGCATGTAATTCAGCGCATTATTTTAACGATGGTATCAAATTTTCCTTCCGCACCACAAGCGCGGCTAACACGCTCAAAACTATGTTCCGGGGAACGCTCTGATTTGTTCCCCATGTAGAGGTGATTCGGTTGGCTATCGGTTATCTTCGCTATACGCGATATACCACGCGAATGGGACACCGAGCGAAGCGTTCCCCATTTAAAGTCAACGTTTGACTTTCGACCGTAGTGTTTTGTTTTCGCGCAAACGCGCGTGTGAATTCAAAGACGAACGTGATGTTTTTTCAATGATGGAAGTTAATTGCGTGCAAAATCTTTTAAAAAACCCGCTATCATATGAGGTAACAAATAAACTGTTTTGTTTTATGTGCTTAATTTTTAAGAAAGAGGTTATAGTGCGTGGAATAAACAAGGGGTGAATGATTTAAAACACATTGCAGAGAGGGCAAAGAAACACAAATCTTCCGTTTCTCACATGAATGCGTGCATAGATTTTAGTGTTTTAGGCAAAGTGGACATCCGTGAACAACTAGAGAGTGCTTATTTGCTACATAAAATTAAGTACAACGAAGACGTGGAAAAAAATCGTCATATTTTGCGCCGGTTAATTATGTGTATTAAATTTTGCGGCGCCTTTGGACTGGCGAGGTCACGATGAGACATTAAGGTCAGAAAATCTAGGAATTTATGTAGGGTTAATCAACTTGCCACCGAATTAGACGCTGTGCTTGCAATACATATGAAAGGTTCACAAGTGTTTAAAGGCGTCTCAAAAACTATTCAGAACGAATTGCTAGATGCAATGTTGCAAATTTACAAGCAGGAAATATTAAATGAAATTTCAAATTTCATTGCTTTGGAGGCCGATGAAACTACAGACACTTCTGATCATCAGCAAATGGTTGTTATTATTCGATACGTGTTTAATGGACAAATTTTTGAACGCTTTTGGTCTTTGGTATAGGCATGCATTTCCACAAAAATATTTTGATGAAACTGTGAAATCTTATCCTATGTTGGACAGTGTAACATTGAAAAGTGAACTTTCAGCAATTTATGAGCGCGATGACATGTGTGACGTAGTTGGTATTTTGCCATTTTTAGTGACTGAACGCATTGGCGGTCCTATCAATAGAAAAGAAGTTCGTCCAGTCTATCCCGGATGTTGACAACAGAGTCATAGACGTCTTTTCCAGCATGAAAAATAGGAGAATGGATTTTATGTACAAAAAATAGGTAAGTTTTTTCTTGTGCCCACCCTCTTTCTTAACTCACGAGCCGCCACTGATAGGCAATGTATAATTGTATACTAAAAAGAAAAACTTCCAGTATAACATAGAAGACTACGCATCCGCCAACTCACCAACTAAGAAATCATGTTTGCTTTCTTGGACGTACTATAAGGAGGATGATTTATTTGCACATTGTGGTATGGCACATTATCTCCTACCACAACTGATTTTGGTGGTAAATTTAGGATTAATTCCTTCATAATCCATGTTTCATAATTTGAGAAATTCATCTCGCCATGATTATCTCCTGCAGTCTCACTTTCAGAGGACTCATTACAGTCCGTAGAGTTTCTTGGCGGGGCAAACGTAAAGGGAGAGGTAGATTATGACGCGCTTGTGGGAGTGGCCATATTTGATCAACGACGTACTTTAATCATTCTGTCTCATCGACGTACGTCGTAACTGAGGCAAGAAAAAAGTGACAAATTGAAGTGAGGTGGGGAAGGGTATGAGGTAGAAATTGCTCGCGTAATTTTGGAAAAACGGTACAATAAATGTCAATTCCCTTTGAATATTTAGATAGTAGGTAGAATGTTTCTTTTACATTTTTTCTTGTAAATATGGTGACCAAAAAACCCACCAAATTAACCTCAAATTAGCCTTAATTTTGAGCCCTTTCTACCTAATAATTTTAAAAAATAGCACGATTTTTTAAACTGCCAATTATTATGTAGAATTTCTTTTAACCCATTAAATACAACTTTTAACTTGTAACAATTTTATTTTCATACAGGAACAGGTTGAATATTAATAGTTTAACATAGATTAATATAATAATTAATAATATATTTTTTCCACTACTAGCTTTAGAAAGTGCCATTATTTACCTTGTTTTCAATGCGAGAAGTTGATTTTCTCGGCTAGTGGTTAATAATTTTTCATTATTAATTACTCGTTAATAATGGAAACAATCGCTAGATCCTAGCACTCAGATGCCTATTTAATATATTTTACACAAATGTCAATTGAAATTAACTATCCTCTTGTTTTCAAGCAAGAGTACCTAGTTTTTCTTCTTCTTCTGTGTGTAGGCCAATGGCCTGTTAGAACCTACTCATTGTAGGTACTTAACAGGCCATTGGCCTACGCACAGACGAAGAAGAAGGCTTAGTTTTTGTGGATATAAATAAATTGATAGAAATAAACATATGCATTTGTCATTTTATTTTTTATTAATGTAAAAGTGATTAATTATAAAAGGAATAAAGGTGCTAGTAGTGAAAAAAATAGTGTATCAGCCACGGTAGAGAAGACTTATCAATTGGCAACTTATGTCCCTCGATGCTTCACATCTCGGAAAATAATACTGCTCGGCTGAGAAAAATGTCTTCTCTACCTTGGTGTATAATATAGTATACATTGAATAATTACCTAACATATTTAAAGTAAAGTAAATCAATTATAAAAATGTATAAGCTAATAATATTATAACACAATAATGTTTATTTATCTAATTTTGACACATAAAGTGACACTTTTCAAAACTGTCTGACGTTAGGAAACGCTTTACTTTTCGTAACTAGTTATGTAATGATAAATTAACTCCTATGTATATAAAATGTGTCATTTAATGATGACAGTTTTGTCAATTTGAGGTGCATCCTTTTTTATCACCGATGAAAACGCCTGTTCTTCATAACCAGACTACATCTAGTACGCTTACTTCACTTTAATGTCTGCCCTATCAGACATTTGACAAAATCGCGAGACCGAAGGTCAGAAATGTCAGTTTTCTCGTAAAATTACTGATTTGCAAAATTATTTCGTTACAAAAAGAAATTTATCCGAATGAATGAAGAGCAATTATTCGTCGCCCATCTAATTTAATTTCTTCACTATCCTGCTTATTAACTTCAATGTCCATTGCAATTTCCTCCTAAAATAAAAGTAAAAGTACATATTAAAATATTATCCTATATTTAGGTACTTGCTGTTATACTTACATGGATGGCAGTTGTAACCTGATCAATATTTTCATCCATTTCTTCAAACTCAAGCACATTCTCTAGATTTTCATCTGCAGGTACAACTTTTGGAGTGCGTGTATGAAAGCATCTTTTTCTACGTCTCGTACAAGTCTGAGACGAGTTTTATTACCCCTTCTATGCACTGGTTCTTTCTGTGGCTCCATGTTTTTATTTACTTTATCTACAAAGGTAGAAAGATAAAATACAAACACAAAAAAAAGTAGCTAGAAACGTTCTCGAGGTATGTAATGTAATACATGATTTGACTTGAAATAAAATCAGTAGTTTGGACATTGTCTTTATTTTTAAAAACACAGTAATTACACAACGTTTCGACTGTTAGGTATCTACAGTCGTCATCAGGTGAATACAGTATTCAGTGTTTTTAAAAATAAAGACAATGGAAGTCCAAACTACTGATTTTATTTCAACCACATCATTGTCTACCACATTCAAACGGATGATTTGACTTATTTAACTTACCTTCTAGTACAAATATTTATAATAGCAGAATGCCGATAAACACTATTTTACTGTAGGTAGGTCTTTCATAACAAAAGTCCACAACACTTTTATTTACACTTTACCCTCTTTTATGAAAATAAGACTATTTTCATTAAAAAACTAACAAGCGACTGTCATTTCATACGAAACACTTTTAAAAAGCACAATCGGCAGAAATTCGAATGAATAAACTGCAAGACTGCAAAGTTTTGCAGGTGGTCAGAGATCACGTGATTCACATGTGTCCTGCCATCTGAACTGAAACTTGTTGTAGTACATAGGCGGCAGCACCTTCCAATCCAAAAATGATTTGAAAATTATTACTTTGTGGTGATTTCGACCGTGCGTAATTATACATTTATTAATTGTTCAATTGTGTTGAAATTTATAAGATATGTGTCAAAAAGGTTAATGAAGGATTCTATCGTGCTACTTTTGAAAATTATTAGACAGAAACGGCTCAAAGTTAAGGTTAATTTGAGGTTAATTTGGTGGGTTTTTAGGTCACCATATTTACAAGAAAAAAATTTAAAAGAAACATTCTACCACTAAACAATCCTAGAATATATCCAGGTCAATCTAAATATTCAAAGAGAATTGACATTTATTGAACCGTTTTTCCAAAATTACGCACGCAATTTCTACCTCATACCCTTCCCCACCTCACTTCAGTTTGCATGTGATGTTTCCTCTTCAGGTGGAGTATTGTCTTCTTTAACAATTCGTTCATCTAATATACTTGTAAACTCCTAAATAATGTAACTTAGAACTTTTCATGTAGTCAAAGATTAGTGATGCAAGTCAGCTTTCTAGACTAATCTCATAATAAAGTATCTTAAAGAAAATTTTCTTCTATTTTTCCTGGATTGTTTAATCTACAAAACAGCCTACCTTATTATGTCAAGAAAGTCATCAAAACTCAATGAATTAACATAAACAATAATTATTGTTTATATTAATTAAGATGAGTTCCAACAAAGCAATCTGACAGTCAAATGTGATCCCATTTTAATACTTCCCAAGCCGATAAGGTGGCGCAAATACAGTTTTTCGAAAGAAACGATGAGAGACCCTTCTATTTACCTTTATATATGGGTGCAATGAAATCCCACACTTAACGAACATTTACGATGTAAAGGTTTAGCTGCTTTCAGGGTATTATATTTCCTGTCTACAGTGACCGGTTGTCATAAAACTAATTGAATTGTGATCAAATTAACAATCTATACAGAAAACTTTGAAAGGTTGAGAGCGAACTAGCCTTTATGCTAGGAAAAGAAGCCGCAAATGCCTTAACAGAATGGGAAGAGGTATCGGACAAAATCATCGCCACCAGGTTCAGAGCTAGATTTAAAAACTTAATGATAATAAATATATATGCACTGACAAACGAAAAAGAACAGGAAACAATTGAAGAATTGTAAGAGCAGTTACAATCAATTTGTAACAATCTACACAATAAACATTATTATAGTTATGGGAGACATAAATTCCAAGATAGAGTTCAACAATAAAGACCGAGAAACCATCATGGAAAAGAAAGCATTGGGAGAAGTAAATGAAAATGAAGACTTGTTTCTAGACTTCTGTATCCAAAACTGTCCAATGATAGGAGGCAGTGTGTTTCATCATAAATAAATATATGGCACAACGAAAAATCAAATAGATCGCACTGCAGTAGACGAGAAATGGAGGCACTGTTTAGTAAATGTTGGAGCAATGAGAGGCAAGTACGTGGGGCTGACCACATGCTAGTAAGACGGGTAATAAAAATCAAACTAACCACAATGAGAATACCACCACCAGAGCAGCGAGATAGATACAATGATTGAAAGAAGGAAGTGATAGTACCGAAGAATATAAATTAAAGTGAAGAGAAGCATTCAATGCAATGCAAAAAGCTACCTTCAAAGAATTATGTGACAAATGCAAGAACATATATAAACAAACAGCTAAAGTGTTGATAAGACATCCAAAAAGAACAAAATAACCACGGTTGTCTAGAAAAACATGGAAGAAAATAAAAGAACGCCAAAAATATTTGAAAAAGACCAGAGAGTTAAAGAGGCACTTGAAGCAGAGTACAGACAAAAAGATAAAGAATTTAAAAGAAGTACAAGAAGAGACACAAAAGAATAGCAGGAAGAAATATTGGCGGAAGCAGAGCTAGCAACGAAAAACAACGATCTAAAAACTCTGTGTAGAACAACAAAACAATTCAGTGTAAGTGGGAGGATAAATACAGAGCATGTAAAAAGCAAAAATGGTAAAATACTAACAAGTGAAAAAGAGGCAATTGTGAGGCGGGTAGAGTACTTCAAGAAGTTTACACTCAACAAGAAATAGGGAAGAATGGAAGAGGTTCGCAGAAGCCCTGTGCTTCGTGCGGAGCCAAGAGGATTAAGTAAGTAAGAAATAGGGCAGGAAATTGAAGATAAGATAAATGAGGAGACGAACCTAAAAAATGACCGAATTTACCCATGAAGAAATGCAATTAAACTATTAGAGGGAGGAAAGGTGGCAGGAGCAGAGCTATTGAAAGCAGGAAAAAAAACATCAACAGAACTATTATAGATGAAGAAATAGAAAATGTACAAACATTCTGCTACTTGGGAAGTATACTAGACGGTAATAGAGAAATAGAGGAAAGAAGAAATGCAAGAAAAAATAAAGCACAAAGGGCATTTTATATGTTAAAGTCTGGGGGTCAAATGAGCTAACAATAAATACAAAAATTAGAATATTCAACACAAACATAAAGAATATATTATACGCAGCGGAAACATGGAAATCAGGGGAAAAACTACACAAAAGGTACAAACCTATATAAACAAATACTTGCGGAAAATCGTGTAATGAACAATGAACTATGGAGAATAACCAATCCAGTCTATAATACAAACAATAAGTAGAAGAAAATGGAAGTTCATTGAACATACCCTAAGGAAAGATATAACAAGACAAGCTTTAAAGTACTAACCCAATGACAAGAAAAGACGGCAAATCAGCAGAAACGTGGATGAGAATTAGAGATGAAATTGAAGACATGGAGAGAAGTAGAAAGTGAAGTAATAAATAGACATGAATGGAGGATTGTAGAAGCCCTACGCACCGTGCAGAGCCAAGAGGTTAAAGTGAAATCAAATTAAATGCCTTTAAGAATGCGTATGGAAAACTTGGAAAAGTTTAACAGCAATAGGGATCGAGTGACACCTCATTCGAAAGGTATTTTAATTCTGCGTCTGATTCGTGAGTTTCATAAAAAATATTCATCCAGAAAAAAATGACAGACTTCCAAATTATCTGTTTCCGATATTAAGTAAAACGCTAAAGAATGTAGGAGGCGAAACAGCAGACGTAAATCAATTTAAATAATTAGTCTTCCTGTTCTGTCACTTTCATTCAGTTATTGTGTTTGCTCACGTTTGAATATTGAGTGTTAAAACCGGTGATACTAGCAATAATTATGGCGAATATTCGTACTTTGCAGGAAAAAACCGAAGCAGTTTTTATTTTTGCTGAAGCCAATCGAAACTTTCACGAAGTCGAAAGAATATTTAATAAACGTTTTCACGACCGTCCTATTTCGAAGACGTATTTAAGAGAACTTGTGCAAAAAAACAGGAACAACAACACTTTGACCATTTACTATAATAGTATTACTATTCAGTTTTTGTTGTGTAAAATAAATTTTGTTGTTTTATAGAATCTTCTTCTTCTTCATTCTTCAATAATGAACATTTCAAAAGCATATCTTTTTTGCTTTAATTCTTAGTTTTTTCCATAAACTTATTTCCAATCATCTGTCATTTTTTTCTGGATGAGTATTTTTTTTTAAAAACTCAAGGTTCAGACGCAGAATTAAAATACCTTTCAAATGAGGTGTCACTCGACCCCATTGCCATAAAAAAAATAGTTCAAGATGGCGTCTAGCCGCCATTTTGAAAGTTATAAAATTTAAATATGGGCTAAAAAGTAGTATTCAGACTCCCATTAAAGCACACAAAATTTTGTGAAGAAATATCAAGTCGTTCAAAACTTAGTAGACTGTACAATGTCCAAAAGGTATTAAATTTGAGAATTTTATAAGCATCTGTGATTTTCCTATGTCATCCTCATACTAAGAAAGGTAAATAAAAAAAGAAAATACTGTGACCCATGTATAGTATTTCCATTGAACGTTTCACCCAGATGGAATCATCTTCAAGATAGTCACTATTTTTTTCCCTCTTGTACATTAGATCTATTTTTAAAACTACCACAGAAGGTACTAACTAAATGATAATCAATTTTTTTACCCATCGTATTTTAGGTAATTTGAACTTTGTATCAACTGTTTACTACATCACATATTATGGAATATTGAAAATCTGCAACATTTCTGGAACAAAATTTAGTATATTTGAACGAGCTTTTAAATTCTCCAAACACATATTAAATGCAATAATTCTAAAATTAAATCTTAATTACGATTAACATATTGCTAGTTATTTAAATATATCTTAATGATATTTTTAAATACAAAAACTTAAAATATCTCGAGATATTTTTAATAGTTAAGACATATTATAGATGCATTTGTATTTACACTGTACACCTACAAATATTGTGCATACTTTTAATTATAAAAATACCTGAGGCATTATTAGATCATGTTCCATATTATTTGAATCATTGTCTTTTTAAATATAATTAGATAATGATAACACAGTAAAAAAATACATTTATTGAAATAAAACCTTATCAAATATTACGAACACATTTAGTAAGTGGAAGGAAATAACATTCTCTTTTATGAATACTCAAATCAAACAGTTAAAACAACAAAACCATGAGCTTCTAACACAATTTTCATTGTTTGAATGCATATAAAAATTCTATATGGATAATTAAACTATAACAGTTTTTATAAATCTGGTTTATAAAAAATACATTTGAGGAAATCTCAATACACTATGATTTTTACAAACCTATCGCATAAAAAAAAACTATTACAAATTGGAAAATAAGGAAACAACCGACAATGAGAGAGAAATGAATTAAATTATACGGTATTGTTTGAAAGAAGGCATAATTTTCATCTATAATTTCTGATTATGTAGGTTTTTTTCCTATTTACCAAGTATTTAATCTTGCAAACTTTAATAAAGAAAGCGTAAAAACTAAACAAAATTATTAACACAAATTTTAACATAGAAATATTTTGAACGAAAAATATATAACCTAAAACGTATTTGCAATGATCTTATATATTATTAATCTTACAAATAATACAGTCTATCATTTAAGGCAGCAGATGGTTGCTTTCTAATATGTTGCCCTACAAGATATGCCAGTTTATGTGCATACTGACACGGTGCTGGTACTCGAATTGTTCCTGACCAGTTATAATACAAATGGCACAACTTATATGTTAATTTTTGTACGTGGTCAGGTCTCAGTTTAGCAGAATCGTGCACTACTACATAGTGGGTCGGAGTGACCGTGCCCTGATTTACGTGCTGGGCAATGAGAAAAAAATCATACCTAAAAATTAAACATCAAAACTATTTCAAACCTTAATCAATATCAATCATAGCACTTACCAACTTTTTCTAGTTATGGCACTATCAACAATAGTGCCAGGGCGGGGATTTTCCAGAGCTGCACCTTTAGATAGGAACAGTCTAGTGTTAATGCGTTTTTGAACAACGACCATAGTGACTTTTATATGGCTCAAGTCATAGTCAGCTAGACACCTATGGAACTGGCTCACCTCGTGCTCTTTACAACTATTTAATTGTCCGTCTCCCACTCCATCTCTAAATATTACAACATTAGTCGGAAACGTTCCATTAACTTCACGAAATTTTTCAAGTGCTTTGGCAAAGGGTATCTTAAAATGATCACCCAATTCTTGTCCTTGAAATATAGCCATGCTATACCTGAAAACATAATTATCATTTAAAGATTTAAAATCATCTCCAATAATCTTATACTATTTGTTAAATGTTTTTGTTATTACTATTAAATTAGTTAATCATCTTTGAAATATTTATAAATATTAAGGATGCTTCTCGATATAGAATATTTTAAGATACAGAATAGAATAACAAAACATGATAAGAGACGGGAGAAAATAAAAGAAAGGAAACAAGGCTTACTATATACATAAAGCTTTGCTGAAAGATAAGAAACATTAATTAGACCAGTAGTAACATATGCTACAGAAACATGATCACTAACAGAAAAAGATGAGGAAGAGATAAGAAAATGTGAAAGAAAAGTACTAAGAAAAATCTAAAAAAAAACAGTTCAGAATAGAACACCGAAAGAAAAGGAATGAATAACAAGTGGCAAAAAGAAATACAAAATGAAGATATTATCAGACATAAAAGCTTTCAAGTTGCAATGGTATGGAACAAAAGATCTGAGGGAATGAAATCAATTAGAAGAATGACGAAATGGAGGCTAGGAGGAAATAGACACGGAGGAACACCACGAAAAAAATGGTAAGGTAGTATAACAAAAGACTTAAGTGAAATAGATGTGTGAGAAAAGTGTAAGGATAGCAATGTGTGGAAGGTGCAAAAACACCTGGATGCCTGCAGAGAAGAAAAAGGACAAACGTGGGGTGCAACTGACCAACAAATAATGATTTAAAAAATCCAGAGGGATACAACCACAGTCCGAAAGGATCTTCAGACCAAAAAGTGAACAATTTTATGACAAAATACAAGTATAATGTGGCAAGTTTTAAAAATATCTGTGTAATGTTTGAATAAATAAAATTATCTCTTAAGATATAAGTAAATCTGTACATACTTCAGACGCAATTTAATGTTTTCTGCATGATTCAACCTACATCCATATACAAATGAAAATCAGTTAGCTATAGGAAAATTTAAACTGGGTAGAACTGGATAGCAAAAGAGGAGGGGATACCTTAACAGACAGAATATGCAACATAATAAAGTCGGTAAGGGAAAAGGGAAAAAAGTCAAGGGAATGGTCACAAGCTATAGTACGCCCTACATACAAAAAGGGGAATACGTTGGTGACTGACAATTACACACCAACATTGTTATTAAAGACAGTTAGTATATAAAGTGCTGGCAAAACTAATCAATAGCAGATTAAAAGAAAAAACAGAAAGATTAATAGGCGACTACCAGAGTGGGTTCAGAAGTTCCAGACCTACAATTTACCATCAAACAAATGCAACAAAAGTGCCTACAAAACAACATACTGTTCATAGACTTCAACCTACCCTAAGACAGAGTACACAGAAATAAATATACAATACATTCCAGTTATTAGAAACCCTGATAAGGTTATTCAAAATGTCACTAAGAAAACCAGTAAACCAGGTGAGAATAGAAGGAAGGCTAGGAGGCGGAGAGAGGGTGAAAGAGAGGTAGAGAGGGGTGAGAGAGAGGTAGAGAGGGGTGAGGGAGAGGGAGGAATTGAGGGGCTAGCGGGGGAGAGAGAGGGGGAAGGGAGAGGGTGGAGAGGGGAGAGAGGGAGAGACTGAGATAGAGGGGCAGAGAGACAGAGAGAAGAGGAGAGAGAGGGGGGAGGGGGAGAGGGAGGGGGAGAGGGAGGGGGAGAGGGAGGGGGAGAGGGAGGGAGAGAAAGGGAGAGAGAGAGGGAGAGACCAGGGCGTGCACGCCAGAAGTGCTGAAATTAAAAAATACCATAGGTACCGAAAACACATTAAAAGAGAATTATCCAGTATTTTACTCAACAAAAAATATTGTGATTCAAAAGTAAAATAGCTTTTCACAGTTTATCGAATGCAGTTAGTAATTTTCTACCCTCTTACCATCGGGTTATAGTTTCATTGATACTGGCGACAAACCCACACACTGACTGTTTACTGCCAGGGCTATGAAAAACATCAATTCCACAAACCATCCAAGTGGTTACCGGAAAACGAAGAGACCACAGAGTCCCTCCCAGTTTACAGTTCATCTGCAGGGCTATTTTTGTGATTATGGCAACTACTTTTTTGTCGTTTTTAAGGGTGCGAGTGTTCACCACTTGTGTAGGAATAGGAGCCTCCGCACAGCAATACCGTTTGATTGCCGAGTAACGATCGTCACGAGCAGTAGGACAAATAAAAACCAAGATCTGGCTCTCTTCTATCGGCATGGTTTTTAACATCTTTATGTACGTTTCTGTACGGTCGTTTTCCAACTGATACATTTTAGGCCTATCAATGCGCATACCTATTGGGCCACCTAGACGTATCATTGTGTCTGCAAAGTTGCTTGCAATCCTACAAAAAGAATTATTATTTTAATAAGTTAATATATTATTAATAATTTCTACAGGTTTGGTTTCATTTTATTTTGGCCTGACATGTATTTTGATATGTTTAAACTATCATCATCAATAGCAACAGAAGGTAAACAACAGGTGTAATTACAGAAACAGCTGATGTTGGTTTTGATCTTCTATTCCAAAGCTTCCAACAACGGGGAATTTAAGAGTTTAATTTGTTCATTCATTAAAGGTATAGTGTAGAAGTGGTTACAAATTGCAATGCTTCCACTACATTCAATTTACTCCTATTATTACAAATATGTAAAACTAATATCGTATTGCGGTTGTGTTCTAACAAGTGCAAGTTTGAATTTTCTGAAAGTTTGGATTTATACCATATGTGGTTTGTATTTAGTATGAAAATCATAATTGTATGGCCTCTATAAACGGAGTAGGGTTGCTGACCACCTTTTACGTTTCTAATAAAAACGTATGTACAGTAGAACCATTGTAGCTTTACAGTCGCCGTAGGCCATGGAAAGAACTGTGATATGATAATTGATTTCACTAATTTGGTAATACATTAAGTAAAATAAATTTCATATGTATAAAGTTGGGTTATTTTATAACTGTCTAGAAATCAGTAATTGCGATTGTAGGAATTGATAAAATTTGTCTTCACACTGCAATATGTGGTTTTGGGTTACTTTATACCATACTGTACCTTGGTAATTCTATGTATCGTATGTTTTTATAAGCAAATCAGAAAATTTCAATTTTATTTCAAACATCATACAGATATCCTAATAAAATACATAAACCAAAGTATGAAACCTATGAGACAGATAACATTTTGGGAGATGAAGGGCAACGTGTATTAAGACTGCTGCCGTACCACCCGAACATAAACCTAATTGAACTTGTGCGAGCCTCCTTAAAGCAATATGTTGCTCAACAAAATGTGAATTTCACATTAAAAGATGCAGCAAAACTTGAGAGGGGCTAGTGAAACAAAAATCGAATTAGGAAGTAACAGTTCTGATGAAATTTATTGTGCAAAAAGTTTCCATTAGCATAATTGCTTAAATTTAAAACTTTGTAGTAAGCCACTAATGTCATATTAGCTAAATAAGGTTAACAAGTTTATTTCATACTGTACCGTAAAGTAGACTTTACTAATTTGAGTCGGGGAAGTAGCACATTACGGTACCACGTACTGTAATGTTACTTTACTGGACTGTTACCTTGGTAACTTTTGTTTCTCTTAAATAAGCAAAGTCACATAGGAACGTACCCGTTAAAATAACAATTTATTTTTTAATAAAATGATTACATTGCCTATTGTCAAAAATAACATTTAAAATTTTAATTTTGCTTTTTATTTAAAATCGTTAACAGTATGAAATAAAACGTAGTATGAAACACGTCCGTGAAGTTATTATTACGATACTCGTTTAGATATTCTTGACTCGGCTCCTTCGTCGCATCGCCCTTAAACATCTAACTCGTACCGTAATAAATCACTTCCTGGACTTGTAACGTAAATTACTATAATGTCAGTTTGATAGATGGCAAAAAGTGTTACCAATATGAAGCTTATAAACTGCTAGATTCTAATATTAGTTTTTTGCCACCCACTAAGCTGCAGTGAGTTTCCTGTATATCGCTAGTTGAATATAACTGAAACCTTTGATTATACATCCACATAATTATTTCCTTGTTGATGGGACATGTAAATGAATGTAAAGTATTTCCTTTAATAATTAATAAAATAAAGGTATTGAAGAAATACACACTAAGTGGACCTCCTTTATAATGTTAAGATCTTAAAAAAGTCATTATCCAGTAGCTCAACAAGTAATATAATATTTGGGACACATTTTTTAAGTAGCTATTTTATATTATACAATTTACGAGGCTGTTTCAAATAAAATCCGGATTGCATCTTTAATTCAGTTAAATACATTCCCTATTACCAATAATGACTTAGTTCACACATTTAGGGAGGCCATGAATTGATTGTTAAGTGTCTGGAAATAAAAAACAAATTTAATTTCTCAGCCGACAGCTATGCCGTCACTTCAAAGTTGCACTGTGAAAGATGCACCACGACCAGGACAAGCAAACCGTGTAATCACTGAAAAGAACATTAGTACTGTGCAAGAGCTCATTTTACAAAACAGACGCATAAAACTAAAAGAAATTGCTTCAAAAATTAATGTGAGTATCGGTTTTACACATAATATTGTTTTTGAGCAGTTGAAATACCGAAAATTTGGTGCGAGATGGATCCCTCCCTAGGCAATTAACGCCCGAACTTAAACAAAGAAGGATTGAAGCTTGTACTGTTCTTCTGTCACGTTATGAAAAAGAGGGAGCTGCCTTTTTAAATCGTATAGTGACTGGTGATGAATCCTGGGTTCACCATTTTCAGCCAGAATGTAAGCAATCATCAAAAGAATGGCTTCACACAGCATCACCAAAACCCAAAAAATTTAAAGCTGTTCCATCGGCTGTTCGCTGTGTTTTCGGATAAGAATAGAGTACTTGTAGAATATTACATGATGAAGGGTACCACAGTCAATAGTGCTTCATACTGGAACCTATTAAAAGATAAACTGAAGCCAGCTATAAGGACAAAACCAAGCGGATTTCTGTCAAAAGGTGTTTTGCTCCAACACGACCCGATCTAGCACCAAGCGATTACCATATGTTTGGAGCACTTAAAAAAGATTTAGGTGGGTTGCATTTTCCGAATGATGAGAGCGTGAAAAATGCGGTACATGAGTGGTTTCGCACAAAACTAAAAGAATTCTTCTCCGATGGAATAGAGGCTTTGGTTGACAGATAGAAAAGGTGCATTGAGAGGCAGGGGGACTATATAGAAAAGTGATAATATTTTTTTGTCAATTCAGTTATTAAATAAACAAGTATAATCACAATCCCGATTTCATTTGAAACAGCCTCGTAATATATGCCGATGCAGGGTGCCGAATAGGATGGGTGCAGCCACCCTGTTTTTGAAATTTTGAAATTGAAATACTTCCAACATTTTGATGATTTTGTTCTGAAAGCGAATATAATGGTCTAATGGAAAAAACCAAAGCCGTTTCAGCTGTTTTTTTTTTTTATTAAAACACCCTTGTGTTTGCCTTACCCGGAATTTTCCATCTTCTTACCTAAAAAAATTACAAATAACCAAGTTACTGACAATTTTGTTTTTATATTATTGGTCTATTGAAGTGCTCTGATAAATGTTAAACAATGTTACGTTACAAGCACAACTGTGTATTCCAAATAGACTAAACTACTTTGAGCATTCTATGTAATTATTTTACTATCGTATCAACGTCTTCATGAATAATTATTTTCTAAAGCACGCTAATAAATGCCAAAGTTTAAATACAAATAATTTATCTTCCTGATTTGTAGGTTTTGAAAACATCATACTTGTAAAGACAGAATGTAAAAATATATGAATATACAGAGTAGTGTAGTAAAAAAGAAGTTGAAATCAATGAAACATTATTTTGCTTTTTCGGCTAGACTATTAAATTTGCCAGTAAAAATTTTACAATTTTGTTAATTTAATCTAACGCAGCCGTGGGCTAGAGGTTAGTGCGTTAGACTTCTACGCCGACGGTCCTGGGTTTAACTCCCAGTACCGGAATATCGGATTTTTAACGGCCGTTTTTCCTCGCAAGGCAATGGCAAACCAGCGAGGTATTCTGTCTAGTAAATCTTCTCTGGAGTAGAAGTGTTTACACTTCCTGTGGTTCGGAGCCCACGTTAAGCTGTAGGTCCTCTATGCCTGTGTCACTTTAAACGCACAACACAGGCATATGATAGAAGATCGCTACATCTAATAAGAGATAAAGCAATCTCAGAAGAAGAATCAAACCTATTTCCATTCAAATAGAAAAAACAGCTGCAAAAATTCCAAAGCGGATTTTGCACTTTTTGGAATCATCATCATTCGAGCTTGGAATATATGCGCATATTGTTATTTTTAGGCATATCTTTGTAAGATTTTGTTTCTACACGAATTTCGTCGTTTTAAAGCGTTTTTGTGTTTTTTTAAAATGCATATACAGCCGTTCTTTAATGCATATGCAAAATCTTAATTTGCATATTTAAGGATATCTTGTTTTAAATTTCTTTAATTTTTGTTTTCAAGTAGTTGAAGTTTTTTTAAGGTTTTGTTTCTACACAAATTTCATAGTTTTAAAGCATTTTTTGTGGTTTTTAGCGCATAAATGCATATTTAGCCAAGCTTTTACTAAATGCATATGCAAAATAACTTAAGGGTATCTCTCTTTAAATTTTCTTGGTTTTAATTTTCAGGTAGGTGAAATCTTCTTCTTTCTTGCGAAGTTGAACGATCGTTTTCAAATTACAAATATTTATTAAGCGATCGGAGACAACGTTTAACAATTGATAATCTAGAAAAGTATTTAGTAAGTTACAGTTTAGAAACGTATTGTAAAAACTAAGTTTACTCGTTTATAATATCTTTTTTTTAAAACCGGCCAGAAATTAGTACTTTCCGGTTTATTTTTAGGTCAGAAAATCTCATTTTGTCGGACCGAGCCAGAAAATTATTGTGATAGTCCGGTAAAAGCTTTTACCGGACTCATTTTTATTTACTTTCCGGCCTATCTTTAATGAAAAAAATAATAAGATAGCGGTCAATTGGTTTCTATAGTAACCGAGTTTTGTATTATTTAAAACTATAAAATAACTTGACATATTTTGACGTTTAGTTGAAAACGTGACATTTATTATAAAATGGATATTCAAAATGATGCATTTGATTGTGAGTTAATGGAAGATGAAATTATACCAGATGAAATTGTTAAGGCGGCCACCCAAGCGACGTTTGATTTATTACCGTCGAAGTCCCGAATAATATGAAGTTTATGGTACAACAATGCCCGTTTTAAAAAAATATTGTACGTAATACGTCCCAAAAGTGCTTTTACTGGACTCGCAGGCTTGCAAGACTCGCCTGCGGCTCGCCCTGCAATTTGCCCACTCGTCCAGTAAAAGACCACTTTCGGGACTTGTTACGTAAACTACTATTATGTTAATAATGTTTTTATTGTTGTCCTCACATATTTCGTTTTTTTTAGATATCAATTATTGTAGTATAAAACAAGAAGTATAAAAGTGTGTATTTATTTTTTATGATTTAATGGATAAATGAATATTTAGCTATTTTGGGTAGGTATTTGTAGTATTTCTTATTTCTAATTAAATATCAGTTAGATAGTATGACTTAAAAAAAAAAAATTTAAAAATGTTTTTATTTTGCATATTTTAGTGCATATTGCGTCCTCGTAAATGTGCCATTCCTTTTTCCTGACCAACAGATGTTATGACCTTACCGTGTTAGTGCTACCCATCCCTTACACCCTCAACCCCCGAGCTGGTATTCGGTTCGTTGAGAGAGTCACTGCAAAAACAAGTGTCAACAGAAGCGTGCGTGTGAATTTTGTGCCGGACTAACAATGATCGAGAAACTCTGCATTTCCTCGAGAATCCAGCACTTGTAAGTCAGCCATGATAGTCTTTGTCCAATTCATTTGTGCATAATTCGTTGTATTGTCCTCCGTGGCATTCAGACCAGGGAAACAACAACAGATATCACCAGTGCTACTATATACACATTTCTATTGAATATAATGCACTTTGAATTAACTGAATTTGTTTATACTCACGTTTGCACCCCTTTGGTATTATTTGCCATTGGGTATTCTTTGTTATCTTACGGCACAGTGCATAAATGCATATTTTACATATTTTGAAGCATATTAGCTTTATCTTAATGCAAACTATAGTATAAAATATTTTTTTAGCATATATTCTAAGCTCTAATCATCATCATTAATAGCTCTTTTCGTTCTACTGGGCAACGTGCTCCTCCTCAGCGCTAAGGTAGAAACACGGGTGGCCTACTTTTCGACTACTAAATTATAATACAAAATGTAATTTCAGGCCAAAATCCTCAAAATAGTATAAAAACTAAACAAGGATCATATTGCAAGCATGCAGATTAGCAAAACAAAATGTGCCATCCAACTTAAAAATAAACAACCTTCAATCATAAAATTCTATAAAAACAAAAGAAATTCAATTTTTTTTTGTTTCATTGCTATAACTTCTCTTTGACATTTTATTCAGCACAAACTTCCGCAAAAGTATCAAACTTAAACTGTCTCCTTTAACTCTCCTACAATCTGATTGTAGAAAAAGTTATTAGAAACACTGTAGACTGTAGAGTAATAAGAAAAAATTGAATTATGGAGCCAAGGAAAGAGGAAAACACTAAAAAACAATCAACTTACCTGCTATCATTTTGTGTGTGGAAAACATACCACCTTCTTAAATCGATGGGACCCAGCATTTTATTTCTACCGAGCTGATTATTCCACTCAGCTTTTTCCGAGAAACACGTCTTGCCGTCCCCAAAAAGAATAGTTTCGGGATCCAGAACCCGACCTAATACTTTAACAGTTGTGTTATCCAATCGCAAGCCCCATTCCTGGAGGATTTTCTTCGCTTTTGGTGAACTTTCTATGTTGTCCAAATATTTCCGCAGTGCACTCATTCGTTGAGCTGGAGTAATTCTGGTAACCTCAGCTACAGCTTTCATCACTTTAAAGTCACACCGCATTTCATCGGTGAGACCCGTCAGAAAGCACAATTCGGGGATTAAGCAGATCATGCGGTCGACCTTCTCAGCCGCACCGGCCTGTTTCTTAGCGACATTATTTACAAGAAGCGGTTGGTCGATGTCTTGTATGTCAATACCATACTGTTTCTTATAATACTCAATGAAGGACACATCCCTTCCATCGTGCGATTTAAACGTACTCTGAGGATTTTCATTCCATACAATGTGGTCTATGCGGTAAGTCTTGTTATTGTATCTGATAAAGAAATATTCCCGTTTTAGTTCCACACATTAAAATACTTTTGCCTATTTAAAATTTTAAATATTTGGAAATACATATATTAAATTTTTATGTTTCTGTTGTCAGTCGACGGTTATTAACAATTAACAGACATTTTTCTTTGATTGTTTAACCTTTTGAGTGCATCGTGGGGTCTATTTGACAC
This sequence comes from Limonius californicus, assembly GCA_014611495.1. Lineage (NCBI taxonomy): Eukaryota > Metazoa > Arthropoda > Insecta > Coleoptera > Elateridae > Limonius > Limonius californicus. The sequence continues at coordinate 32,661 of JABXWE010001320.1, read as the reverse complement.
CAGCTGTTCATTTTGTTTACAATAAAATGTTAGTCATACATTCCATCTCAGTTTCCTGGTATTTGCCAGAACATTAAAATAAATTACTTTCATTAACTTTGTGTTGTTATTGGTATTACTGTATAAATAAGTCCAAGTCACATCTATAGTTTCCTTCTATCTCCTTTATTTGAACTATTACAAAAATTGTTCTTGGATAGCTTATAATAAGCAGTTCTTCCCATCCGTACCATGGAAAATATTTTAAGCTTTTCCAACCAAATTTACCAGGTGTCAAAAAAAATCATGGATATTTTTCTGTCATCAAAATAAACTGATTCAAAGCACGTGAGTGGCCTATTAGACGTTTTCGCGAAACTTGGAGTAATATGAAACTGAAAATGTATAAACAGAGGTTTTACGGGATAATTTCCTTAATGAAAATAATGCCATGCATGTGAGACTTCCGGTTATACCGGAAGTTGGTATCAACATCGTTATTTTAAAACACCTTATATATATTTTATGCAGGAATCGAATTCTATTCATTATTTTAAGGTAACTTTCAATAGCATTCCCTATATCAAAAATTAATAGTTTTTGAGATATTTCGGTTTGAATGAAATCTCATACCAAAACTAACCCATAGTTAAAAATTAATAACCTCCGCTGTGGTAAATTTCAAAAACCAATTTTTCTCCCATCTGTTTATAAGCGATGGAGCCATAAAATATATGGTAGGCCATTTAAAATAACGAAGTTGATGCTAACTTCCGATATAACCGGAAGTCTCACATGCGTGGCATTATTTTCATTAATGAGATTATCCCGTAAAACCCCTGTGTATACATTTTCAGTTTCATATTACTCGTAGTTTCGCGAAATCGTCTAATAGGCCACTCACGGTGAAGCACCCTGTATAAGATCTTCTAGCAAAAACACTGCTGTGATTACACTACTTCAATCAGAAAAACGTTCTTTGTGCTTTCAAAGTTACGGAAATACTAAAAAAAATAAATCTAGCGACATTAACGATCACTGCAGCTTAAGTTCACTTTGACTGCAAGTAAAACAAAAATAACAAAACACATCTAATTATTTTAAAATATAATAAAAAAGAGGTAATTCATTGAATATTAAAAAATTTGTCTAATGGGTGATTAACCTTTTGCAAATATAACAACCAACATTTATAAAATTAAGAAAAGTTATGTATAAATTAACCTCAGGCCAAACCCAAACTGTCAATCATTTTGACAACTAAAAACAATCACTGTCTGATAATTCTTTACTCTAAAATGTTACTAAATTTCAACTGCAACAGACACACAAACCAGTAATATTTTTCAAATAGCAATGTTGTTTTTAGGTCTCAAAATCTTGAGTAGCTACTATTAATTTATAAATTTTAGAATGGGTTTTGATGCCTGACAAATTTGTTACGATGTAGGATGGTGACAACTTTAGCACTTTCTCTTTCTTCATTTCATAAATGTAAGAAAAAAAACAATTAATCAGTTTCTTTGTCAAGATGGTAACTTTGAATGTGAATATAACGTACTTCTACATACAGCACAACCCCATTATAATGTGATCCCTTGCAACATGAAGCCGTGTATAGGCCATATAAGAGTGCCTCCCAATTTTCACAAGCTGAAAAGTGTTTTACGTCACAAATTTTACAAAATGAGTTTTTTTTATCGCCTAATTACAAATACAAGATTCCCATTCTCGTTTTATTTCAATTATTATTATCAATTTTTGTTGCATAAGTGAAAAATCATTTTCTGCACAATGAAAGAAGGTACAATAGCAACAGTGCCCACCAAGAAGCTTCGTGAAGGATCGCCTTTAAGACATCACTGGCATTTGACAAAAAAGTAAAGAGAAATCAAGCTATTCAACCTTTTAAAGATATGACTCAGATTTGGAGTTTATTATAAATATTTTTTGAGTAAGTACTATAAATCATTTTTTCAAATATCACCTGCGACAAAATTTAAAAAAAATGGGCTTTGACTCTATTGTTTAAATAGCTAATTATTTTGAACCTAAAATGTATTGTTACACACCTTTGTGTTTAAAAAAAACACCTTTGTTTTCTTGAAAACGAATATACAGGGTGTTAATGAATTCCAGGGGCAAACTTCTAGGGCTTAAAGTATACATGAAAACAAAATTTTTGTTCATAAATGTATGGTCAAAAGTGTTTCCTTTCGGGGATAGAGCTTCTCAAAGATTCTTTAAGAAGCGCCTAAATGTAGGCAACTCAATTTACTATCCATTACTTGTGTCCAAATTTAATTTGAATTTAAAAAGTGTGAAAGAGGGCCTTATTTACCCTGTACTGTAATTTTATTTGTTAATTATCATAGTATATTACTTATACATCAGAAAGGATCTTTGAATTGTCAACAGTTGTTTCCACCTTCCATTATATCAAATCTGAGAGTCATCCAAGACACCCTAATTTTTATTGATTTTACTCCTACTGGAGTTGAAACTATGGCAGGTAGTCAAAATGCATAGTGAGGTTATAAAATAGGCCAAATATGGCCTGAGTGCAGAAATGTTTGAAAACCCCTTCTTAGATCTCGCCCAATCAAAACAACGGTATGTATAGAATAGTAGGCAATGATTAGAATTCATATAAGCCCTTTAATAATGTGAATGCCCATAATTACATTAAAAAAATAAACTAATATCTTTGTTCCAAAGATGGAGATGCAACTAGTACAGTTGACACCCAGTATGTGTCTGATATCATTTTAAAACCGATGCAATTTCAACCTCAGTTAAACACTATTAAATGCTTATAGCAACTTCAGCAACAATTAATTTATAAATATTTAGCAATACAAATGCAAAATATACATGGTGCTTCACAACTAGTGTAAAAAAACTTTGCCATTTGATTACTGAAATCATTTTGAGTATAAAAGTCTAATGAACAAAGGTCCTATTTTAAATAAGTATGCAACTACAGGGGATCAAAATTCTATTTAAAACCTTAATATTATGTGGCCTCTAACAGTAAATAACAAAATACTTAAAAAACAAAATAAAAATATTAATTTCTTGTAATAAATGCTCAAAATGTGCTCCTTGAGCTTCAAAACCTGATATCCACATCAACAAATGGTACTCAGAACATTACATTGTTATTGCGAATTTCATTTGAAGCATTGGTTGATTCTATAATTGTCCATAAGCATGTGTTTCTATAATATATACACCAGCTGCTCAAATGCTCCCACAGATAAAAATCGAGAGGATATAAATTTATCTTGGAGGCCATATGACGGGCACTCTATATTCAATCCATCTATCAGGATACTTTAGTCATACACTCCCTCACCTGCTTTCCATAAGTGAGCAGAGCACCATTAGGCTGATACACACACTTTGTCAAATATTAAGTGCATCTTCAAATATCTCATGAAACTTATTCCCTAAAAAAAAACCTTGGTCTTTTCTGCATTCAAAAGATTATTTAAAAGTTCAATTTTAAGCAACTGATTGTCGAAAATGTTCTTAGAAGGCCACATAATAATAAAGTTGTGAGGTAATAAGCCCCTAAAACTCTGATTTCATACAGTTTCATAATTATTTAAAATAGGAGCTATGTTTACTCAAAATGGCCTCGCCAACCAAATGATAATGTTTTTTACACTAGTTGTTAAACACCATATACAGGGTGTCCCAGAACTAAGAGACCATACGGTAATAGCAGATTCTTTGTGTACAAATATTACGTTTTATTTAATAAATCATAGTCCAAATGTCAATAATAACCAAGATACAGGGTGTCAAAGTAAAATTTTTATTTTTGATTTTTTCAAATGACTTTTGAAGAAACGTAAATATTTCAAAAAAATTTGGAAGTCAAGTTTTTTTTACGCGAGGAAACAAATTTTTAACAGTTTTTCTGTTACATAGTAGAGGGCGCTATCTACGACACTTTTCTACTCTTTAAAACATCTTAATTTCTTTGTGCTTCAGGGTATAATCTTTTTTCGTAAAGATATCATTTATTCAACCTATTCTGCGTAAAAATAAAAATGATATACTTTATTGAAAGGTCCCACGTTGCGCACATTCGTCGCCCGTTCACCTACGATCAGGAGAGTTAAGGCAGCGTTGGCTCTGGTCAATACTTAGATGGGTGACCCGAAGGTTACGTTAACGTGGCGCCTCTCTCCCACGAGGATTGATCACTATGGGAGAGTAGATCAACAACCCCCCTTATGGGCCCAACAATGGGATGTTGCGGGCTAATAATGAAGAAGAGATACTTTATTGATGTCGCTATGAGTAACCGTTTTAGTTTTACTTATTTGTTGCGTTCGGATTAAAACTATTTGCTATGGAGTACGAAATAAGGAATGAATAGCCACTTTTTTACAAAACACGTTTTATTCTAATAACTAACTAAACTAAATAAGTAAAAATTGTTAATGCTTTTCTAAGATAGCGTCCGACATTAAAAAAAAAACTTTTTTTCTATTTTTGATAACATTTGCGGCTTCTTGAATCATCTGTAAGAGTTCTTCCCGACTATTTGTTGCATTATTGTAGACAAATGATTTCATATCGCCCCACAAAAAAAAAGTGCAACAGGTTCAGATGTGGGCTACGAGGTAGCCAAGGAAACTCACTGCCACGGCTAATGTGGAAAACGTTCATTTAAATGGTTTGGAAAAGTACGCAGAAAATGGGGCGGCGCACCGTCTTGCATAAACCACATATCTACTCTTAAGTTTAATGGAATAACGTCTAATACGAGGGTTGCCTTTTATATTTCGGAATTGGGCAACCCTGGTGCTGCCATCTGGCAACTGACGTCTCTACCGTAAAGTTTGACACTTTTGACGGTATATGTACTCGGAACGTTTTGACGTACGAGCGCTATTTGTGTTGTTTACAGTAACTTGAAAAATTCAGATCGGCCAAAAATGGAATTAAATCTTGAACATATTCGTGCGATTATTTTTTGCAACTATCGACGTGGATTAACTCAACAACAGTGCATCGATGAACTTAATTCGATTTTTGGCGATGAAGCACTATCAAGAACCAGTGTTTATCCATGGTTTACCGAATTCAATCGTGGCCGTAGTTCGCTCAACGACGAATTTCGTGAAGATCGTGCAAAATCGGTTGTTGTTGCGAAAAACATTGATGCGGTGCGTGAACCGATACTGCAAGATCGTCATGTGACTTATCGTGAGATTGAGGTATCCTTGGACATTCGTGGGACCAACATACATTCAATATTGCATGAACATTTGGCCGTAAAAAAATTTGTTCGCGTTGGATCCCACATAATTTGACAATTGCTCAAAAACAAGTTCGTGTCAATTGGTCGCAAGAAATGCTCAAAAAATTCGATCGCGGTACTTCAAAACACGTGTATGATATCGTGATAGGTGACGAATCGTGGATCTACGCGTATGAGCCCGAAAGTAAACGGCAGTCGACTGTATGGGCTACCAAGACGAGCCAAACCCAACAAAAGTCGTTCGTGCTCGAAGCACTTCGAAGCAAATAGTCGCCTGTTTTTTTCGGAAAAACTGGACATGTCTCAACCGTACCATTGGTGCAACGTAGAACGGTCAATTCTGAATGGTACACAACCATTTGTATGTTACAAATCTTCGGAGAAATAAGGAAAACCAACCGCCGAAGACGGATCATTCTCACACATCGGCTTGAACAAGTGACTTTTCGAACACTCAAAACGTCGATTTGATGAGTTATCCGCCGTATAGTCCTAATTTGGCAACCGATGACTTCTTTTTATTCCCGAACATCAAAAATAAATTGCCAGGTCAACGTTTTTCGACACCTGAAGAAGCGGTTGATGCATGTTTTGGAGATACCTCAATCGGAGTGGAAAAAGTGCTTCGAAAATTGGTTCACACGCATGCAAAAGTGTATTAACCGGCGCCGGTAGCTCGGATATGTTGGCCGTATGCCTTTCACGCAGCTGTTCCGGGTTCGAATCCGGACGCCGAGGTCGGTGGCTTTTTTCTGAGCGATAAAAAACGCTAAAACGGCCCTTCTTCTCGGATAGGAAGTAAAATCGTAGGCCCCGTGTTTAAGTGTTGTTGGGCACGTCAAAAGAACCCTCAACCAGGCTAAATTTCCAGGTGTGGTAGGATCGCTCCCTGGCGTCGGTGGTTAGCCATAGTAGCAGAAATAGGCCGACGTTAAATAAATACAAACAAACAAAAGTGTATTGATTTTCATGGAGAATATTTTGAAAAACAATAAAGCTATTTTCGATGATAAATATTTGTTTTTGTTCTCTAATCCCGAAATATAAAAGACAACCCTCGTAAATGTGGTCAATCATTCTGTAAAAACTGTAAATATCCGTCGCCATTTAGCCTTTGCGGAAGTTCAAATGGATCAATCAGAATATCGCCTATGATGCCACTCCAAATATTTACATTAAACTTATGTTGAAAATGTCTGTCCCTAGGTAGATAGGGATTGGGACCGCGGTGGTCGAGTGCGAGAACGCATTGACCATTCGAGGTCACACTGAATTGCGCTTGTTCCGGCGTGGTTTCGAATCCCCGCTGGGGCGACCGCAATTCAGTTAGTTAAGTTTAGGGTGCATGCTGCATGAATGGTTAGTGTGTAAGGGACGCCCGCACCCCCCTGAAGTAATGCGAAAGCGGTTCCGGGGGGTGAAAGGTAGTATGAATGTGTGAAAAAAAAAAAGGTAGATAGGGATTATCGTTGGAATAGCAGTGATTATTTCTCCAATTGAAAACACCACGCCTGGTAAAGGTCGCCTCATCGGTAAATAATATTTTTTTGAAATACTCATTATCTCTGTTTTGTTAATTTAAGAGAAACTGACAAAACTGTAGTCTGGCTGGTAAACCATTTGGTAATAAATTTTGGACCGGTGTAAAATGTTGTGGGTATAATTTTTCTGTTTGAAGTATCCTAGTATTGTTGATTTTCCTACAGTGGTAATGTCTTACAAGCGGCGGGTACTAAACTCTGAGTTGTCTGCAACACACACCAAAATATCTTCTTCTTGTTCCACAGTAATAGCTTTAGGTCGTCCTCCGGGACTTTTGGTGTAGAAAGAACCTGTCTCTCCCACCGCTTAAACAATGATTGAAAAAGTTTGCGGTTTGGAATAATTCTATTTGGATAGAGTTCAGCATATCTTCTCACTGCAGCACGGCTGTTGTAATTCTCTTGGGCGTAAACGCAAATCTCGCAAATTTTACGATTTTGTGTATTTGAATAAAAATATACTTAGGTATACTCACTAGCTTACTAATTACCGATTTGCTTTTCGCTTTTAATAGGCATAAATAGATAGATATTTTTATATTTTATTTCTGTATTGTTGCAAATTTATACACCCAAGATGGCTTCTAAAAAAAGAAAAATCGGGTTTCTAATGAAGCATGGACAAATTTATATTTTGTTATCGAATTTAAAGAAAAACCATTGTGTTTAATCTGTCAAATGAAAAAACAAAATCATTAGCTTGAAATCGTCACTCAAAAATCAGCAGAACTTCTTAAAAGTTGTGACAAACAAAAGCGAATCAACTCTTCGTGCCAGCTACAAAGTAGCAGAGATAATAACAAAGCATAGTCGCTCATTTACCGACAGTGAACTTAGAAAGTATGCCCGGAACAGAAAAAACAGTTTGAAAACATTAGTCTCTCTGCTAGAACTTGCACCCGACGCAGCGAAGACTTGGGTGCTAGCTTGCGTGAACAACTTAGGGATAAAGCGCAGTCTTTTACGTACTTCTCTCTTACGATGGACGAAAGTACGGACTTGTTGAATACGGTACAATTCCTTATATTTGTATGAGCAATTGACGAAAACTTTTCTGTTTATGGGGCACTATAAAAATGTGCAGTATCAAAGGAACTACAACTTGAGCTAGGATAAATTAACCAGCATCACCACGGACGGCGGAAAATACATGAGGGGCCATAATAAAGGTGTTGTCGGAAGAGTCAACAGCAAACTGCAAGAATCTGGATCTGAAGTTCCATTTATATTTCACTGTATTGTCCATCAAGAAGTATTGTGTTGCAAGGTTTTATCGCGGAAAGAAATAATGAATACCGTTGTATCTACTATTAATTTTATAAGAAAAAATGGGCTTATTACCGCCAGTTACAAAAGTTTTTGGAAGATGTGGAAGCTGAACATGGTGACGTGATTTATTACTGTGAAGTAAGATGGCTAAGCCGAGGAGCAGTACTTCAACGATTTTTTGATTTGAGGAAAGAAATTTGTAACTTCATGAAGATGAAAGGAAAGGCAATACACGAACTTTCCAACAACCAATGGGTTGTAGATTTTGGGTTTTTGAAGATTTGACTGCCGAACTGAATCTGCTCAATACACGCTTACAGGGAAAAAACAAATTGATATGCAATACGTATTCAGATGTTAAATCAGTTGATGAAACTGACATTATTTATCAAGTATATCGATGAAAGTAAATTCGATCATTTTCCCAAATTGCAAAAAAGCAGTAGAAGCTGGGGTAAATTTTGTTTGGCAAAATACAACTTCAAACTGAGTTTGAAAACCGGTTTGCTGTTTTAAAAAAGGTCTCACGTAAAATGGAAATTTTCGAAAACCCCTTCGCAGTGGATATCTATAATGTACCAGGCGATTTGTAAATCAACGTGATAGATTTGCAAAGTGAAACCACACTTAAAACGGCTTTTAAGGAAAAAACTAACTTGGTGGATTCGTATGGGAGTGTGCCTTCTGAAAACTACAAGCAGTTAAAAAGGTTTGCTCAGCAAATAATTCCTATGTTTGGTAGTGCATATATTTGTGAGCAAACTTTTTAAATTCTGAATTACCGAAAAAACAAACACTGTTCTCGGTTATCAGATTCGCATTTAACCGCAATACTACGCGTCTCTATTTCAAAAATGCAAGTTAATATAAAAAAAACTTGCAAGTCAAATGCAGCCACAAAAATCTCATTGATTTTATTAACTACAATAAATGTCGTAAAAATATATAATTAGCGTTTTATTTTTAAAACTAAATATTTGTACACAGATATTGTCGGTATACTGTAATGATATATGGCCCAATGGTGGCCCGCACTAATCCCCACGTAAAATGTTTGGCCCTCTTACAACAAAAGGTTGCCGGCCCATGTTTTAAAGAGTAGAAAAGTGTCGTAGGTAGCGCCTACTACGTAACAGAAAAACTGTTAAAAATTTGAATTCCTTGCATCAAAAAAACCCTAATTTCCAAAATTTTTGAAGTATTTACATTACTTCAAAAGTTATTTGAAAAAATCAAAAATAAAAATTTAACTTTGTCACCCTGTATCTTGGTTATTATTGACATTTGGACTATGGTTTATTAGACTAATTGTAATATTTGTACACAAAAAATTTGCTACTACCGTACGGCCTCTTAGTTCTGGAACATCCTGTATATGGATTTAATAATACAATGCAGTCGTAAAATGTCCTCTCCCCCCTACTAACTTTTGAATGACTTGATATTTCTTCATAAAATTTTGTGTGCTTTAATGGAAGGCTAAATACTACTTTCTAGTACATATTTACATTTTATAACTTATTTAATATTTTTTAAACATCAACGGGAGTCGAGTGACACCTCATTTGGTAGGTCTCTTTGAGTAGAGTATAAATCTAAATTTTTGGAAAATTTTATAAATTCAAAAACAAATGACAAACTTCAAAATTATCTGTTTCTGATATTTAGCAAAACGCTAAATAAATGTAAGAGGCGAAACAAGAGAAGTAAAACAATTGAAATATTTAGTCTTTCCGTTCTGTCACTTTTGCCGAAGCCAATCGAAACTTTCACGAAGCAGAAAGAATATTTAATGAACATTTTCCCGACCGTCCTGTTTCGAGGACATATTTAAGAGAACGTGGTCCAACAGAATGGCCTCTGCATACCCTGACCTGACTCCGTTGGACTTTTTTTGTGGAGGTATCTTAAATTGAAAGTTTTTCGAACAGAACCCGATTCCCTTTTGGATTTACGACGTACAATAACAGAGGCTTGTGCAAATATCGGAGTTGAAACTTTCCAGAAAGTACGGGAAGAGATACTAAATAGCTTTTTCTATTGTGAAGAAGTTCAAGGAGCACTCTTTGAACATTTATTATTAAAATAGTATGTTTTTGTTGTATAAAATAAGTTTTGTAGTGTTTTAGAATCTTCTTCTTCTTCTGCATTCTTCAATTGTGAACGTTTCGAACGCGTACCTTTTATGCTTTGATTCTTAGGTTTTTCCATAAACTTGTTATTTTCAATCATCCGTCATTTTTTACTGGATGAATATTTTTTTATGAAACTTAAGGATCAGACACATAATTAAAATACCTTTCAACTGAGGTGTCACTCGACCTCCATTGCCATTTAAAAAGATAGTTCAAGATGGCGTCTAGCCGCCATTTTGAAAGTTATAAAATTTAAATGTGGGCTAGAAAGTAGTATTTAGCCTCCCATTAAAGCACACAAAATTTTGTGAAGAAATATCAAGACGTTCAAAAGTTAGTAGGAGGGAGGACATTTTACGACCGCACTATATATACCATGTTCTGGCTTTGAATACATTCTATGTGGAAAATACACGTATTTGTGGAATTCGTCAATTTCTCGTTCCCCAAGTTGAAAAACGGATCCAAAACAAGGTGTACGCAGAAGAGACGTTAATTTTCCAGAGATTACATAAATTTATAATTTATACAGGGTTGGGCATAGCAATGTTACCTTTTTTATCACTAAATATCTTTTTTCTACTAACGTCAGTAAAAGTTTAATTTTTAACGCATGCTGTCAGTGTCTAAAATGTGATTTTATGGCACTGGTGCTAAAAGTAATTTACTTTTTGCACTAGTGCTAAAAGTAAATGACGTGATTTATTATTAACACTGGTTCTATATTACAAAAAAAATTATGAAATTTTAATCAAAGGAATATTTATTTACTTAATTAAATGTACAGTTAGAATAAGTAATCTGATATGGATAGTGTTTTACTTGGAAACAAAAAATTTTCTTCGGCGCTGTCACGAGATTTGAAGTTTCTTGTCAACAAACGATCGAATTTTCATTACCTTAGCAACAATAAACTTTATGAATAATTGGGTTTCAAAACGATATTTTATAAATTTAATAACGTAAGAAATACATTGATTTGTACTTTTATTGGTGTTTGTAGAAAAAATAGTGTATGATATATGTGCTGAAAGTGATTTTATTTTGTTCGAAGGGATGGGACACTCCGCCTTCGGCGTCGTGTCCCAGACTTCCCTTCTCACAAAATAAAATGTCACTTTTAGCACTTATATCATAAATAACTATTAAACAAAACGTAATACATTTATAATTATTATCATAAATTGTTCTAAATACCTTTGGATTTGATATGTCAGTAGTGACAGTTGGATGGATCTCTGGCTCGTGCAAGCAAGAATATTTGTGGTCGAGAAATTTGAAAATTTGCAGTCAATTACTGCAGTACAACGTGCGTTTCATATGGAATTTGGAGACAGAGACAAAGGCAAGAAAAATGAAATGGGTCGCAGAAGATCTATCAGAAATGCAGAGAATATTGAACACGTGAGAAATGCATTTGAGCACGGTTCTAAACGTTCTGCAAAACGGCACTCATTAACTCTTAAGGTTTTTGAAAGTAGTCTTCTAAGAATTTTGCACGTGGACCTAAAATTCCATCCCTACAAGATGCAAGTTGTTCAAGAAGTGGATGCACGTCACAAAGAAAATCGACTGGTATGTTGTCAGAATATTCTCAACGCCATTCAAATCAATCCTGATTTGCCAAATCAGCTTCTGATGTCTGACGAAGCCAATTTTTATTTAGCGGGATTTGTCAATATGCAGAATGATCTCTATTGGTCTGATACAAATCCTTGGGAAGTTCATGAAAAACCACTGTACAGTCCAAAGGTGATTGTTTGGTGTGCTGTGGGATCAATGGGAATCATCGGACCTTACTTCTTTGAAGATGTTAATGGTCGACCAGTAACGGTAAATTCAGAGCGTTATGTAGAGATGTTGATAAATTTTCTGCAACCAGAGTTACATCGGCGAAGAATCGAAAATGTTTACTTTTAGCAAGACGGAGCCACTGCTCATACCGCCCACCGATCGTTAGCAACTCTACGTAACTTGTGCCCTGGACGTTTGATTAAGCGTTTCGGCGATATTCCCTGGGCAGCGTACAGTGCAGACTTGACAGCCACAGATAATTGTCCCTGGGGGTACCTTAAAGAAAAAGTTTTTTTTCCGTACCTATCAATAACTTAAACGAGTTAACCCTGGAGTAGTGGCGCCTTATTTTGTAACATTATCGGTGGCGTGGAGTCTGATAGACTCCCGAAGAATTTCCTATATTTCCCTTTGTTGATTTAACTTAAATATTTTTTCACATTTAATATAATACCAATAAATGTCTGAAAGGTGTTTAAATTAAAAAAACACTTTGAATTTACGATTGTTATTAATTTAATGGAATTTAAAAATATAAACAACATATTTTGCTTTATAATCTTGAAACGATTAAAGATAAAGAAAATTATTATATTTAAAATATGTACTGTACATTTTTTTAAAAGAAATTGCCAAAAAAAAACTATTTTATTGTCTTTGCACACAGGAAAAGCAAATAATCTGGGCATGCTTGAGACACTGCACGCAATAAAACCGTGTTTTATTTTTGTTTTTGCATTCCACCCAGTATTTTCTGGTGTTTTCTGGAATAATAGTTTGATTATTTTTGCCTGTGGATGTTCCAGCTACCTCCTGCCGTCTCAGTCTAATTTCTCGTGGAAGATTTTGTAGTTCAGAATGGCGTTTCAGGTGTTCCTCTGTCAACGAAAGAGCCATACCCTTTAGAAATGCTCTTCTCTTCATTTCATCAGAAGGATTCGGATGGTTTGCTGTGTAAACTACTTATGAATTGATTCCCGCTATATTCAGCATGGCATAAAAGATCAGCATAGGTCATGTGTTACGGGCTACGTTATACGAAGCACATAAGTAATCGACCATGTCGACCCCACCTTTGGTACCATTGTAGAATGTTCTAACTTCGGGCTTATTTTTATCTCCAGTTTCTGGATCTATGGAATCGCTATTATGTAAACTGGAAACCAAAATTACATTTTTTTTTCTTGGTACGTATGAAACTATAGATACATTTTCACGAAAACCAAATACACTAGAAAGTACTGGTCGATCTTTGGTTTCGACAAATATTCTTGGCAACTCTCTTTATTTTTACGAATTGTACCTACATAGCTCAGTTTGTGATCTTTCAGTAGCTTTTCTACTAGGGGGATTGATGTGAACCAATTATCACAAGTCAGGTTTCTTCCGGTACCAGAGATGGGAGACACTACAGGTTCAACAATACTGCTAGGATTATTTTTTACATGAAAAGGACCATCCAGCTGTTATCCCACATACACCTCCAAATTTAGAGTGTAGAACATTTTAGCATCACAGAGAGCAAAAATTTTAATGCCGTATTTGTTGGGTTTGCTTGGTATATACTGCCTAAACCCACATCGACCACGAAACCCTTCTAGTTTTTCATCAATTGTTGCATATTCGGATATACAGTAATTATTTTTGCAATTTTCGACAAACATCTGAAAAATTTCACGAATGGCAGCTAATTTATCAACTGATCTTCGCTCCACTCTTGTCGCTAAATCATCAAACCGAAGAAATCTAAGAAAGAAGAGAAATCTCTGTTGGGACATTACAAGCCAAAACATTTCAACGCCCGTTCCTTTTCGATCCCAAATTTCATCGACGTTTAGCTGATTTGCTTTTGAGAATTCCAGCTAAATATAAAAGGCCAAACAGCGCCTTAATTTCTACTTTGTTGGTATGTCTAGCTGCTCTTTCTCTTTTATAATTTTCAGATATGGTACTTGTTGGTATTCTTTACTATAATATCCAGATAGTTTCTGTAATAAACAGGTTAAAGCATTCAATGGGTGTTGTGGCACTTCTTGCACAGGCTCGTACACCAGCTGCATGAAACACTATATTCCACGAACGCGTTCGAACCTTTTGATTTGGAACGTATTTCTTTCACCGAGTTTCGTTAACTCGAGCAATATAATACGGAACTTTAGGCTGTTTTGCAGGGATAATTTCATCTTCGGAGTCGCTATCACCAGCTTCTTGTTCTGTATCGGTGTCCCCTAGCCTTGTTTCAAGCATACCTTCATTGTCCTCCGGATCATCATCAGAAGTAGATTCAATAGATGTAATAATCTCTCTTGTTCTTTTTCGTAAGTGTAAGACATGTTTAATTAATTAAATAGGAGTGATAGTATACACATAACCATAACTAGCTACTAAAAAATAACTTACCAACTAAACAAATACACAAATGTACACAATTATTGTAACGCAACTGCTGGTGCGGAGTCTGACAGACTCTTATTATTCTCACAGTCTCACAGACTCCGCGCCACCACTCCAGGTTTAAAAAACCGCATTGCCGTCAAAATTGAAGCTATCCCCGAGGAAATGTTATGAGTCATGGCAATTTTCCCTCAACATCTTCAAGCTTGCATTGCAGAAAATGGTAGTCATTTGAAAGATTCTATCTTTAAGTCATAAAATCCAAATGTGTATAGAACAATTTATGATAAGAATTAAGACTGTATTATGTTTTGTTTAAAAGATATTTAGTGTTAAAAATGGTAACATTGCTATGCCCAACCCTGTATAATACCAAATTGGAAGACACTTTTAAAAAACTTTTGAAATATTTATACATGCAGTGTAGTAATATCACCAAAACCAATATGCGTTTGCCGTTAGCGTGGCGTAGTGGTCAAGGATAAATGTTTTATTGTATGGATGAGAGCATTAATTAGGAAACATACCTTGTTAAAACTATACTCCCCAGTAATGCCTTGGTTGCCTGCTCCTGCATTCGTTCCCTGTGTGAGCACTGTAAATCTATTAACAAGTCATAGACACTTTGCATACGCATAACTCGATGCTGAGTGTCCAAACATATCATAACACCGCCTTCGTATTCATCAACAGCAACAGCATAGCCCGGAAGCACCTCTAATTTATGTTGCGGAATTATACGAGAGTTGTGTGGATCAAAATAGTTACGTCCAACTGGAGACAATAGCAGTGCCCGCATGATCCTCTTAAATAGGATATTAAACAAATGTAGGCATTCACCGAGCTTTTTATGCTTGACGAAAGTCACAAACATGATGAACTCGCTTCCATCGTGGGGGTGCTGGCAAACATATTCAGTTTTATCTGCTAGTCTAACAGGCAGGTACAGGATTGAACCCCCATCAAACAGTTTGACAGGGCCCAAATGTTGATGCACTGTACGATCTCTAATGGATTTTGCATCAATTTGGGGCTTAAAACCAACATTGTATTCGAATACTCCAGAGTCAGCATCAGCTGTAAGGTTTATATAATTGCAGGCCACAGGAACTGAACTACCACTAGAGCCTAAAAAAGAATCAAATAATTAATAAGTAAATATACAGGATGTTTGTACTAATACTAGCCAACTAATTAGGTACCGTGAAACTATTTGAGACGTCTGCATGATAATTATACAGTGTGGATAAAAGACCTTAAAAGCTTAATTTCCAGTCAAGAAAAATGTACAGAGGTGTACTATGAAAAGTGGATTAAATTCTACCCAGAAGTGAAAAATGTGGTGTAGAAATGTGTAAATTAGGTGTATGTATTTAAATTGTCGTTTGTATTTGAAACTATGTGAAATAACTCTTCAAATAGAAAATTATTAAACAAAATTGTAAAAAAACCTTTTTTTTTTTGGAAAACAGAATACTAGTTTAGAAGCTGTAATAAAAACTCAGGTTAATGATCTCGTTTTCAAAATAGAATTTATAAATCCAAATCAAAGTTTTCTCTTCTGGGTCAGAATTCATCAATTTTTCAGTCAACTGTACATTGTAATAAACTGAAAATTAAGCTTGCAAGTATATCAAAATCGGAAAATGAACTGATGTAAAACAAACTTTAAAGCGCCGTATCTCCGTAACAGTGCCGAATTAAAAAAATTATACTAGCTGATTTAGAGGTTAAATATGTGGTTAAAGGTTTTTGTACTGTTCCCATTTATGTACTCCACATGTCATATTTGGATTATTCACTTAGCTTAGGCTTTTATATGTTGAAATTACTTCTACCAGTGGCGGCTTGTACTAAAGGGCACAAGGGCACGTGCCCACCCAACCACCAAGATAAACACAGAAAGAAATTCGCATGTAATTCAGTGCATTATTTTACTTTCATTATTTTAACGATGGTATCAAATTTTCCTTCCGCACCAAAGGCGCGGCTAACACGCTCAAAACTATGTTCCGGGGAACGCTCTTTTGTACCCATTTAAAGGATGATTCGGTTGCCTATCGGTTATCTTCGCTATACGCGATATACCAGGCGAATGGGGCACCGAGCACATTGTTCCCGTTTGCAGTCAACGTTTGAATTTGCACTTTGGAGTGCTGTTTTCGCGCAATCGCGCGTTTGAATTCAAAGACGAAAGTGACGTTTTTTCAATAATGGAAGTTAATTGTGTGCAAAAAGATCGACTGAACGCATTGGCGGTCCTATCAATAGAAAAGAAGTTCGTCCAGTCTATCCCGGATTTTGACAATAAAGTCATAGACGTCTTTTCCAGCATGAAAAATAGGAGAATGGATTTTATGTACAAAAAATAGGTAAGTTTTTTCTTGTGCCCACCCTCTTTCATAACTCACGAGCCGCCACTGACTTCTACATGCGAAGAATTATGGAAATTATGGAAACTTATACAGCACTCACCATATTTTCCAAGCCCTGTACTACAGGGATCCTAATTTAGAAAAAATATATTTTGAAGTAAAACTGTATTTCTTAAATGTTTATTTATTAATGTCAGCTTATATTTTACATCTTATGTTTTTTCAAACATTTTAATGAATTTTTACATTTTTCAAATCAAAGTTACAGACAATTTCATTTATCATTTATTCAACAAATAAAACAGGAATAGTTTTAAACACTCTTATTCAGAGAACCAGTGATTTCTTTTAAGCAAACACGGATAGCCTTATTATAAAACATCTGGCAACCTCAAATTTAATTCAATTCCTCCACTAACCTTACTGGGAGTGCTGATAAAATTCAAATTCTGCAAAGAAGGAACATTTCATATAGGTTTGTCCCCGCCAACACGAAATATAATTATTTGTGTTATTTGATCTCAAAATGTTGTTAGATCCTAGGCAAGTTTTTAGTGTAGTTTGACTTTAGTGCAGTTCCTATTAATGGCAGTGCATAATATTATGTTCTTTGTATGTGGTATCAACATTTCTAGTTTCTCTAGCCTACATTTACAGAATTACACTGTGAACAGTTTCATTTGTTAACACCAGATATCAATAAATTTAAATAGTTTTGTTCTTGGGGCTCAATAAGGTATTCCAAGAGTTTTTTGTTCTTTTAAAAATAAACCAATGTGTTTAATTCTTTTATAATTTTTGTAATTTTCTATGATAAATCTAAAAATATAGAATCGAAACATATTTAATTGCCTTCGAGTGACATTTGACACAAATTTTTTGAACATCTAGTAATTATTAATCTTCCTTTTTAATTAATATGCCAGTAACATTTGTGTAATACTGCTATAATTAATTCTATCAAAGATTGACAGAGAACGATGGAGTGACATAATAGAAGAGGTTTGTGAAGGATTTGTATAAATATACAGTATGATCTCTTTAATTCGATTCGAACATGCCCTCATCCGAACCTCCGGTAATGAATTCGCAGCCATAAACTGAACAATGCCCCTTTAATCCGAAGACTCAAGTGATTCTTGCTACATAAATGGGGGAATCTCTTGGTTTCATGTTTTCTAATATGTAATTGCTCTGTTTACTGTTCATTGTTCATTATACCGTTGAGTGTTACCGAGTTCAGTTTGCAACGTAATTTAGAGCAGAGATGACTTCTAAAAGAAAAGATGTTACTTTATCGACAAAAAGAAAAGATTGAGATTATTAAAAGTTTAGATGCGGGTTCTACAGTGACCCGTTTCGGAAAAATACGTGGGAAAATCAACAACTTGCGACATCAAAAAGAACAAGACTAGGATGTTATCCTATGGGACCACAGCCAGTTCTCTTCTCAATAAACGAAAACGTTGAAAGTAAGTGCAATTCCCGAAGTTGATAAAACGGGTTATACCTGGTTTCTACAGGAAAGATCTAGAGGTAAAAAGATGATTGACTATGTACATATGTATAATGTTTTATCATAACATTAAATGATTCTAGGTGCGCCAATATCAGAGGAACTTGTGCGTGCAAAAGCACAATTCTTTTATGGCCAGACTCACAACGATGGCAATTTCAAAGCCAGTTCTGAATGGCTCGATAAGTTTAAAAATAGGTACGGAATTCGACAACTGTCAATTACAGGAGAAAAATTATCAAGTGATGAGGCAGCTATTGAGCCATTTAATAACGCTCTTTGAAATAAAATTGCAGAAATGCAGTTGTGTCCTGATCAAATCTACAATGCAGACGAAAACGGATTTTTCTGGAAATTACTACCTCAAAGAACACTTGCTCGCCAAGCTGAAGCATCAGGTCCAGGTAGAAAAATGAGCAAAGAACGACTTACATTTATGCCGTGCTGCAATGGTTCTGGGACGCATACAATGAGATTGTTTGTGTTGGGCAAATCTCAAAAGCCACGGGCCCTTGGAAGTGAACCTCTGCCGGTGAGGTATCAAGGACAGAAAAAAGCCTGGGTTACCAGAGAAATGTTTAAGGACTGGTTTTATACGGAATTTGTTCCGGCAATTTGAAAAAGAATGAAACAGCTGAATTTAGAGGCCAAGGCACTTTTAATTTTATGTACAAATGATAAGAACATTGTTGTAATGTTTGTGCCACCAAATGAACCCCCTTAGTGCAACCAATGGACCAAAATGTGATTCAAGCAGTCAAGTTACATTACCGAAAAGGTTTCCTAAAACGGATTGTTGTTTATGAAGGTGCAGATATTTCTGCAGAACTGAAGAAAGTTAATCTAAAAAATGTTGTAATCGGATTAGCAAAAGCATGGGAAAATGTGAGGCTAGAACTTATTCAAAAGTCTTGGAGTAAACTTCTAACACAAGTTGATGATGGTTGGAAGAATCATGGGAATCCATAAACGATATGGATATTTTGGAACATGTTCAGAATGAATCAAGCTCTGACGAAGAAGTGGAAGTGATACCACGACGTGTAAAGCAGACAGAGGCAGTCAGAAGTTTCGAAACGTGTTTGAAGTGGGCCCAGGAAAATGCTGAATCGGAACACTACATTCTAATTCTATCCGAAATGAAAATACGAGCTCAAAAGGCAGAAGAAGCAAACATTAAACAGAACAAAATCACTGAATTTTTTACAGCTTCTTAGACTTACTTTTTACTTATTTAGATTTTTTACATATGTGCTTTATTTTGTTAGTCATGTTGTATCTAACAAACTGCGAAATGTAGTACAGTTGTTAATTTTTGATTTGAAAATAAAGAGCTTTTTATTGTGGTAATACTGAAATTCGTAGATAATTAGGAAAATTTTGCTCGATAATCCGAACATTTCGAAAATCAAGATCAACCAGTGCAATTATTAGTTCGGATTAAAGAGGTCATTCTGTAGTCTATTTACAGAAACTCTGAGCTAAAATTATTAATATTCTGCAAGTATATAAACTATCTTGTGCTTCCATTATTTGCTTTAACAGAAACTAAATTACTTACTGTAATTTTTCTGTAATTACTTAACTAATAAATTATTTCGTTTATTTATTTTGTAACTTGAATTGTTGTTTATTTCTAACATCTATTTTAGTAAATTAGCAATTAGTAATTTTGCCTAAATGAAATGTCTTTTGTTAACAATTATATGAATTTACCAATCAAGGAAATAAATACAATTGAAATTGGTGAATTATTAATAACATTACATTTATTTCATAATTAATAAGAATTTTAACGAAATACGGCAAGAAACAAGTAATTCATTTACTTCAGACATTTTCTTACAGATCTTACCTCGATAAAGGCAAGGTTCATTTAGTGTTGTCGTAGCCAGGCTTTCAACAACTGTCGCTATTTCTGATGTGGCAGTTTGTACTTCTCCAACGGTAGAGCGGGCCTGCTTCAACTGAGCAAGCTTTTGAAGAATACTGCCCCTTCCTCTTGGTACAGGACGAGGTTCTTCTTGTGGAGCCGGTTGTTCCTTTGATGATGCACCAGAAGTATCTCCTGGTTTTTTATTTTCGCGCAGAGCTTTCATGAGTGCAGCGCCGCGACCCTTTAACACGGGCAGCTTTTCCTTGTCCATTATTAATACTTAGGTAGTCTGTTTTAATCATACAATTAATCAATAATACATTATTATATATTATTAACACTAATTTCCAAAATGTTTATTAGTTTGTAATAAGAAGTTAATAAAAAAAACTATTATTAATTTCATAACGTCCGTATATAACCTCAAAGTCAATTTATTGTACTAACCTGAATTGTATCCCTGACAAAAAGCCAGTCTTTTTTTTAACCACGTGTACGTCTTAAGATCGCCTAAACTACTTTATCAACTATTGCTTTCCAAACTGCACGTGCCAGAAGGTACATTTGTTGAATATTTTTACATTATTGTTCACCGTTTATACGCATCACTTGCATTTGTTTTGTACGCGCTCATTCGATACTTGCTGAGACAAATGATAATGATCATTAAGATTGTGTACGTTCACAGACACAAACCACAATAGCACTCCCCCTGTTAATAAGATGGCGCAGTAAATTGATGACAATTCAACCGCGAAATTTAAATAATTTTAGTTGCGCCATCTACTTATCAATAAGGAACTATAAAAGCTTGTAGGGTTTAATAATTCTTAATAGTTCTGTTTAATAATAGCTATTCAGGAATAATAATTTCGATAAGGTTGGTACCGTACATTGGAATAAGAAATCGCATGTAAACCATTGCGAGCAATTGCTTCGTGTAAATAAAAGCGTGCAGCCGATTGCTGCAACCAACCAATCATGACAGATCGCAGCAACTGACTGCACAACCAATTGCACTGAAAAACCACCCCATGTAATATGGCCTTAAGACATCTAAGGGGGTACGTTAAATTTTATATATTTCGTGAATGATCGATCAGAGCCACAGAAAACCATTTCCAGAGCGAACTTATACCATATTCTATTACTTGTATTTCTAGCGTTCCCTTCTGAGTAACAAAGTGATTGTTACCCATGATATAGTTTGCAAATATTTTAAAGCCATTAGACAAAAAAATTTTCCCTATATTTTTAAATTTTAAAATGACATTACGGTCAGGGCTACTCTACTGAACAATGAAATCTTGCCGCTGTTGTTATGGCGCCAATAACATTTGTGGTCCTACAATCATGTGCCATTTGAACTACCTACACCAACAACTTTGGGGGTACAAAGTTAAGTGGAAAAGTGTCACTAGTCATTCCATCGATCACTTTGTGTAGGTCAATGTTGGTGTTTCTTTGATAATTCGTGCATTCTTTAAATTTAAAAAAAGGCGAGGCGTCTTTTAACTGTGCAATTTTAAATTAACAAATTTATAAATAAAAAAATTACAGCATGTTATGGGTAATTAAATGGACAGCGTTTTTAGTTGCAAGGAACCTAATTCCGTGACAAATTTAGAAAGGCTGCAGCAATGAAGAAACGACAAACTGCTTTTGACATCACCAATAAAACTAATGAACAAAACAATTTGCAGAAATCATTTTGAATCAAATTTTTTTATGTAAACAGTTAAATTAAATTCAGTCCCAATACCACTGACAGTTACGTGAATCAGTAGGGGAAGAAACAAAAAATCAGATCGACCGTATTACAATTGAGAAGAGATGGAGGCTTTCTTTGTTGGATGTATGAGCAATGCGAGGAGCAGCTATACCCTTCGACCACGTACCAGTACATGGAAAGATGAATATTAAACTAGCAAGAACAAGGAAAAACAGAGACACACACAAAGAAAACAGCATAATACACAATAGCCCGGCACAGGGAACAGTACAAGCCTAGAACAATTCAAAAAAAAGTTGAAGGAAAGAAACCACCGAAATACAGGATACTGAAGAGTGCAACACAGAAGAGTTGTGGTCGAAACGCAAGAAGGTTTATGAAGATACAAGCAACAGGTGCTAGAGTTATACAAAGAAATAAACAAAACATAGATATCAAGAGAAACATGGGGGAAAATTGAAAAAAGAAGACCAGTGTATCGTAAGATAATGGAAGGCCAGCAAGACAGAAAGAAGCAGATAGACGAGGTATACAGAAGAAATGACAAAAAAACAAGTGCGAGAAGAAAAAGAGACAGTACCAGCAGGAAATGTTGAAGTAATCCGATACGGCAGGAAGAAACAATGATATACGAATGCTATATGAGATAACAAAAAAATGAGTGGTAAGAGAAGAGCAAGTGTGCCGTATGTACAAGACAAGGATGGAAAGATCCTAAGGAACGAGAAACAAGTATCCCAGAGATGGGTAAAACATTTTCCAGAAATATACTTACAAGACCTAGAAGGTGAAATTGCAGACGTAGAAAAACCAAGATTGAATATAGTAACGACGGAATTCGGTAGGGAAGAGGTAATGAATGCAACCAAGCAACTGGAGAACGAAAAAGCGGTAGGAAGAGCCGATTCAGAAACGTCAACGAAAATCGTACCTACATGTGGTAATATATAAGATACGGAGAGAAGAAAATATACCTGAAGAATAGAGAGAGGGCCTCATAATAAAAATACCATAAAAGGGGGATCAGATGAAATGTGATAACTGGAGAGTGGTTACCCTATTAAGTACCTATGAGTCATAACTAGAATGATGCTAGAAAAAATGCATGGAGAAATAGACCAGACGCTAAGACAAAACCAAGCAGGTCTTATAGCAAGAGAGCATGCACTGGCCACATAAGCACTATGATAATTATTACAGACCAAGCACTGAAATGACAAAACAAGCTATACCGGGTGCCCACTCTCAAAGTCGAACATAGGCAATTAACATTCTGCATTCGATTTATAGGTATTTTGCCATTATTTACATACTACATCAATAAACATTAAAGTAATTAACAGTTTACTAAATAATTTTTATTATAAACTCTATGAAAAAACAATAATAAAGAAAGATAAATTATAATAAATATTCAAATAACCCCCCATTTTAATATAAGCAATACCCTAATCTGTTATAAAAAGCATTTCTTACATTGGCCAACTGCATCTCAGTAATTAACGCGCACTCAGCAACTATTGCTTCTCTTAAAGGATTAATATCTGGGTGACGTCTTCTGTAAATTTTGCTTTTAAGGTGGCCCACAAGAAAAATTCGCAAGGTGCTAAATCAAGAGATCTAGCTGGCCAATTTATAGCACCACCTCTACCAAGCCAACGGAGATGAGTCTTGGGTGTCTCACATGACTCCTAAGTCCAAGCAACAGTCAATGGAATGGCGACATACATCGTCGCCAACCAGAGTGAAAGCCAAACAGACAATTTCAGCACTAAAGTTCATGGCAACTGTCTTTTTGGGACAGGAAAGGAATTTTGTTAGTGGATTTTATGCCGAGAGGGACAACAATCAATCTGATGCGTATTGTGTGACCTTGAGAAAACTCCGGCGTGCCATACAAAACAAGCGGCGTGGCCTACTGTCTTCCGGTATAATGTTGCTCCATGACAATGCAAGGCCAAATGTTTCTGCACAAACACAAGGTCTAATCAGGTCTTTTGGATGGGAACAACTGGATCCATCCACCTTACAATCCAGATCTTGCACACAGTGATTTTCACTTGTTTCGTTATTTAAATGAGTTCCTTGGTGGTACGGTTGAACGACTACAAAGAAGTGAAAACTGCAATCATGGATTGGGCTCACAGGCGGCAGATTACTTTGATGTCTGTGGAGTGAAGGATCACATTCCTGGAAAAGGGATGTTCGAGCTCCAGGTAGGAGACCGAGGGTTGAGACTGTGCGGACGGGATTTGTAATCGCCAGTCGTAGTTTAACACCAGACTCGGGAGGATCCGACTAAATAATAATAAATCAGTTATGTAAGACAAAGACTTTTAATTCCCTACCTAGCCCAAGTAAAACATAACATAACATGGCGCTGCGAACAAAGAACAAGTGTGTAGTGAAAGTGAAGTGCGGTAACTAAGTCAAAACAAATAAATCGCGAAGAGAGACAATAGTGAAAATGGCGGGAAACACATTGTCTCCACTAAATTTAAATAATGGAAATCCAGCGGAGCAGTGGGCTTTATGGTTAAATAGCTTCAATATTTACCTAATAGCCACCGAAGTGAATAAGAAGGATGAAAAAATTCAAGTTGCCCAATTGTTGCATTTCGCAGGGGCGGAAATACAGAAGATTTATGGTACCTTCCAGTTCACAGAAGCCGAAAAGGACAAATTAGAATCCGTGATCGACAAATTTAATAGCCACTTCACACCGAGAAAAAATGTTACCTTCGCTAGATACAAATTTATCACATACAAGCAACGAGAAGATTCAACACTTGAGCAATTTATCACGGAACTCCGGAAGCAAGCCAATAATTGTGACTTTGGCGATTTGAAAGAAGAACTTATCAAATTAATGCTTATTTGTGGAACGAGCAGTACAGAGGTAAGGCACAAACTTCTGCAGGAAGACGAGGTGGATCTCGCGGGAGCAATCAAGATTGCTTCGATAATTGAGGTGTCCAAATCGCAGGCGAAGAAAATGGATTCGGAACGCTCTGGTCCCGATTACGTTGATCAGGTATCAAGAGGCTACAATAATTCAAGTCCAGACGCGCCCAGACGGGATCGACATCATCAGGCTAGGAGGGGTCAATCCTACAACACGCGATCAAAATCCACGAATAGACCCCGCTCTCAAGACAAAGGTAGAACGAATAATTTTATAACTAATTGTACGCGTTGTGGTAGGTCGCATAACAAAAATCAGTGTCCGGCATATAATAAAACTTGCGGTAAATGTAGAAAACAAAATCATTTCGCTAGCATGTGCAAAAGTGCAAAAAATGTAAATAGCTTAAGTTACACTCAAAATATCGCTGAAATTGAAGACGAAATTTTTATACGTCACATTAACGGTGAGGCTGAAATCAATATTAATCAAACCTCCTGGACAGTAGAATTGTTAATTAATAATAAGAATATTTTGTTTAAAATAGATACCGGGGCCATGGCCAATATAATTTCTATTGAAAACTTCAATGTCCTAAAATTGCCTTATTCAATTGTCAAACCAACAAATATAAAACTGAAATCATATTCTGGAGATTTAATCCCAATTTTAGGGCAATGTGAGTTAACATGTACATATAATAAGATCCGATATAAAATCCAATTCTATGTTGTAAATGATTTGACCGACGCATTATTAGGCTTACAAACGTCTGTACAACTAAACTTAATTTCAAGAAGGCACGATCCTATAGAAATACCGAGACCAATTAATTTAGTTCAAAATTTAAATGAGGAATATAAGGATAAAATTCGTCTCACACATGGAGAGGTGTTTTCTGGCATTGGCTGTATTAATCCTCCGTATCACATTCAAGTAGAGCCTAACGCACAACCGGTAATTTACCCTATTAGGAAAGTACCATTTGCATTATTAGATAAACTCAAAGACACCCTAAATACACTCCAGGAGTTAAATATAATCAAACGAGTAACCGGCCCGAGTGATTGGGTGCATCCACTGGTTCTAGTGAAAAAGAGCGATGATACTCTACGTATTTGCCTAGATCCCTTACATCTAAATAAAATTATCAAACGCGAACATTGTAAATTATTAACGTTAGAAGAAATCACAAGTCAGTTAAACGGTGCAAAATTCTTTTCTAAATTAGATGCTAATCAAGCATTTTATCAAATACCACTAGATGAGGCCAGCAGTAACCTTTGCACCTTTGGAACTCCATATGGCAGATATAAATTCCTGCGCCTACCGTATGGTGTCAAATGTGCCCCAGAGGTATTCAATGAACGTTTTAGACACATTTTTGAAGTAGAAAATGTCGCCATTTATATTGATGATATAATTATTTGGGGCAAGTCTCAGGAAGAACATGATCTCGCTCTAAAAAAGGTGTTAGAAAGGGCGGAGAAAAATAACGTTAAATTTAATTTGAAGAAGTGCCAATTTAGAATGACAGAAATAAAATTTATAGGTCATATAATAAATAATGCAGGGGTAGCCATGGATCCGGAACGTTTAAAAGCAATTGACAACTTCTCAGAACCCAAATCTAAGAAGGACATTCAAAGACTACTAGGTGTCATAAATTATGTCAGCAATTACATCCCCAATTTCTCCGAAGAGTCTAAACCGTTACGGGATTTACTTAGAAAGGACATGCTTTTCAACTGGGACGACCACCATAAAACGGCATTCACAAGAATTAAAACTAAATTGAAGGAAAGTCCGGCACTAAGTTTCTTTGATCCAAATAAAGAGATAACAATATCCGTCGACGCTTCCCAAAACGGCTTAGGTAGCTGCTTCCTTCAAAATAATAGACCAGTAAGTTACGCTTCGAAAGCTCTCACGCCCAGTCAAATAACTCAGCCACAAATTACAAAGGAATTAATGGCTATATGGTTTGGCCTATCAAAATTCCATGACTATGTTTTCGCAAGGCAGGTAACAGTGGAAACAGATCATAAACCGTTGATAACGTTAATGAAAAAACCTATGAACGCTGCACCGGCACGTTTACAACGTATCTTATTAGCATTACAAAGATATCAATTTAATTTAATATACAAACCAGGGAAAGAATTAATAATAACGGACGCTCTGTCTAGAGCTTGTTGCGCTAATACACAAGAAGATGATATAGATTTAGATTTTAATGATCAAATTTGCGTTGTCAGTAAAGCAAATATTGCCGATGAGTATCTTCAAAAAATTAAGACAGAAACTCAAAATGATCTTGAATTAACTGAATTGATGCAAACCATTTTAAAGGGATGGCCAAAAAATAATAAATTAATTAAAAATATAGTCCGTCCGTATCAAAGATATAAAAGTGAATTAACTGTGGAAAGCGGTATCGTTTATAAAAATAATAGTTGTGTCATTCCCAGAAAATTACGGAAAGAAATATTAGAAAAAATTCATTATAGTCATCTAGGTTACAATAAATGCATTAAATTAGCTGAAGAATCAGTATTTTGGCCAACCATAAGAAACGAAATTAAAATGATGATAGATGAATGCGCTGTCTGTCAAAAGTATGCAGATTCTCAGCCAGCAGAACCGCTAAAACCACATGAAATACCTCCTGTACCGTGGTATAGAATCGGTTGCGACTTATTCGAATGGAAGGGCATAAATTATCTAATAGCGGTGGATTATTACTCCAAGTATGTAGAAGTGGAGCAACTAAATCGAAATACGACGAGTCAAAATGTAATCAACATCTTCAAAAAGATGTTTGCTCGATTTGGAGTCCCACAATATTTAGTAAGTGACGGCGGACCACAATTTACTTCACATGACTTTAAAAAGTTTTCTAAACTTTGGAATTTTAAACATATAGTAACATCACCAACTTATAGTCAATCTAACGGCATGGCAGAACGTCATGTCCAAACAACGAAAAAATTAGTTAAAAAAGTCATAGAAGAGGGGAAAGACATTGATTTGGCGCTTTTACAAATGAGAAATACGCCATTGTTCGGAACCAGTTCTCCATGTGAGATTCTAATGTCTAGAGCAGCTAGAAATCCTTTATTGCCGACATCACCTGATAAATTAAAACCTCATTTAGTTAACAGACGAGAATATCTCCAACATCTCGAAAAAAATCAGCCTCGTCAGACTAATTATTATAATAATAAAAAGGGTGTTAAATCACTTTCTATTTTAAAGCCAAATACCAGGATCTTAGTTCAATTAAAACCACAATCTACTTGGCAGTCTGGTATAATTGTAGAACGGATAGGTGATAGGAGATATAAAATCTCAGTAAACGATAGAGAATATGTTAGAAATAGGAAATATTTAAAACCTTCCCCCCTGAAAGGTGATTCTAGTAAAGAATGCAAACCTAGTACGAAAAAAGTATCGTGGGCACCCACTATTGTTACGGAAAATAAAGGGGAAAGGAAGGAAAATAATAAGTGTATTAATTTAGGTAATTTAGGGTTAAGTAAATTAGTGGTAAGTTCTAGCTTTGTAAATAATAGTAATAGTGAAAATGACAGTAGTGAAACTAACGCAAGTGAAAGTGAACAAATAAACGAAAGTGAAAGTGGAAATAATCGGTGCGACCCTTATTATCATACGCGTAGTGGCAGATGTGTTAAACAGCCAAAAAGATATACGCTCGCCTAGGTTAGGAAGTAAGTTAAGATTTGGTAATTTAGTAATTAATTATAAGTAGTAATATAAGTACCACACTCTAATTTTATAAAAGAGGAAAGATGTGGAGTGAAGGATCACATTCCTGGAAAAGGGATGTTCGAGCTCCAGGTAGGAGACCGAGGGTTGAGACTGTGCGGACGGGATTTGTAATCGCCAGTCGTAGTTTAACACCAGACTCGGGAGGATCCGACTAAATAATAATAAATCAGTTATGTAAGACAAAGACTTTTAATTCCCTACCTAGCCCAAGTAAAACATAACATAACATACCCCATTACAATTCTTACGTTCTAAAACACAATTCACGATGACGACAACAGCTTATGACCCTCTTATCTCTTCATCTATAGTTGTCGCCTGGGGAATTTTACCTGCCTATTCTTATTTCTGGGATAACGAGTAAATATATTTATGACTAAATAGCGGAACCAGAGTCTTTAGTCTGGTGTATTTTGTATGCCAAATTTTGTCTGTATACAAGGTGAACTATTTTTCAAATCGATCTAGCGTGCTTATTAATTATAACAGAAAAATAGTGTTGGAATATTTTGCATTCCGTAACAAGGCGTACATAAATTTATAATTCGGCAATATACCGATGGGCCCATAATTAAATATCAAGTGATCAAATTTAAAGACAAAAATCATGCCTGAGCTAGATTCAGGAAATTACATGTATCTAGTTTAAACATGATTTTTTATTCCATAGGCTACTAAGGATAACTTTGAATTGGAGGATTTGATATAACAGCAGTGAGATAGAAGAAAAAAAAAGTAAAACACGTGTGACAGAAACAGATGGATATACACAATAGTTATTCATGCAACAAGTGCATAAAGTAGTACTTTTTTTCACGAATGAGAAGTTGGATAATCCCATGACTGAAAAAAGACACTTTTTTTCTACGACTGTCAGCAATTAGAAAAAGAATAAATATAAATTGATATATATTTACATTTTATTTTAACAATAAAATTAAGAAAGAACAAATTAACAATTAACATAACAAGAAGCAACTATAAACTTTCTTTAATAATAGTAATATTAAAAGTGCAGTTGTTGGGATTGTTAATATTAAATTTTGATCTAAAGTTGGAAGTGCTTTATCAGGTAGATGTGATTCAAACGAGCTTCAATTTTTTGATGAACAATCTAGTGACGATGTTGATGACCGCGTTGTTGAATGTTCTTTTGACCAAAGTGAACTATTTGTGGAGCATATGGAAAAAAAATTGTGCGAAATTTACATGAAATCGTTATTGCCGGAACTAGTTGACTCCAGGAGAGTTCGTAAAAAAGACATTAGATGTGCTTATATGCCTTGATTTCTACCATTCCCGATTGTAATCTTATAAATAATAATAATCTATCTAAACTAAATGACTGTTTCGAACTAAGATCCATCAGGATATAATATTTTTGTGATTATGTCTTTCCTGTGTTTGGTATCGGCATGTGACGTTTCGCCGCCGCCGTTTCGCCGCTGCCGTTTTGCCACTAGCCGATTTGCATATTTATGCATAAATTTTATATTTTTGTATAAATTTTATATTTATATTTTTTTCCGATTGGTTTCCAATTTTATCTAACAGTGGTTTTTATAACATCATAGCTGGTTTTGGATTTTGTATGAGTAAGGTCGCAGATAGTTTATTCTAAACGTAATTAATTTTCTCAGAAGTTGGGTAAACAGTAGGTTCGGCAGTAAGCCCTGAATGATTACGGATGCTGCCCCTTATATGGGAAAAGCCCAGGGAAACTTAAAAATATTTTACCCGAATTTAATTCACATTACTTGTATGGCACACGGGCTTAACCGAATAGCTGAAGAAATTAGGAACCAATTTCCATTGATTAATGATTTAATTAATAACACAAAAAAAGTATTTTTGAAAGCTCCTTTAAGAGTTCAATTTTATAAAGAAAAATTTCCAAACACTCCTCTCCCTCCCGAACCAATTAAAACCCGATGGGGTACATGGTTGGAGGCCGCTATTTTTTATGCAGATAATTTTCAAGGGATAAAAAATGTCATACACGAAATCAACGACTCGAGTCATATTGCAGTTGAAAATTGCAAAAAAGTAATTAAATCATCAAAAGTAGAACAACAACTGGCATTCATTAAAGGCAACTACAGTTTTGTGTCAAAGTCAATAACAAGAGTTCGAAAAACAAGGAATGACTCTAAAGCTAAACGAATCGTTGGAGCTGATAACCCGGTTTGAAAATTCGTGTAAAAATGAAGAGGTGAAATTGGGGCAATTATTTAGGAAAGATTTAATTCGGTAATGAAAAAAATCCTGGTTATGCCGTTTTAAAAAACATAAATAGGGTTCTCAATGGCAAATTTGTTGAAGAATTAAATTTAGATCCTAATATAATTTCAAAATTTGCAAATGCCCCATGCACGTCGGTAGAACGATCGTTCAATTTACAAGTACATGTTTACCGATAGAAGACATAAATTTCTTCTTGAAAATTATGAAAAACATTTAGTTGTAAGTTGTTTTCATAATAATGAATCATAGTTTAAAACTGCGTTTACTGTGACCTCGAGTGGCCAATGCGTTCTCGCACTCGACCACCGCGGTCCCATTTGTAGTGATAACTATAAGTATAATTAATTATTCTGTATTGCTGTGATTTTGTTAATAGAATAAAATGTATTAAAAATGTTGTTATTTGTGAATTTTAATGCGTATATTTGTTATTAACTTTTTAATATTTATCAATTTATCTTAAATCGTTTTTAAAGTCGATCTAGCATATGCAAGTGCATATTTTCAGAATTTACTGCATATAGGTATTTAAAAAATAGTATGAATATATATGCGCATATTTCCGCAATAATCAACTGTATATATTCCGTTCTCCAGTTATCAGTTGTCGTTTCACGCATTTCTAATCTGCTCGTTTAGCTCAAAATGCTCGAGGCTAAATATCCGTCTACCTGAGCAGAGGGCAATAATCATTTTGGTACAGTGTTTAGTAATTTTGATAGATTTAGATAACAGTTCTAGAAAGATGCTGGGTTTAAATGAATGTCAAAAAAAATTGTTAATATTGATGTTAGTAGTAATTGTATTTATACATCCGTGTACATCGCCATTTTTTTAAAAATGCCACTCTTATCATTAATATTTAGTGAATTAAAAATTCACATTTTATTAATTTTTACATGATCTAACTTGTATATAAACACAACAAATTGAGAAACCGCAAGTAATATAGTTGAGACACATATTATTGTAGCCAGACATCTTCCAAATTGATTTAGAGAGCTATAAATAACAGTACAAGTTTATTAAATATCAAATAATTTCTCCTTGTAAAATGTGTTGCCTACCCCCTGTCCTTATGGGCCTTAAGGGAATTGGCTTGCCTATCTTTAAGTGTGTCATTTTGTTAAACTAATATTGTTGTTCTACCAACGTCAGCGTTAATTCCCAATTTATATGTTCATCCTAAATATTCGATATACCTATATCAGAAGTATGAGGCGGGCATGGCCTAGAGGTTGGCGAGTAGGTAGGTCCCCTATGTCTGTAGCACTTTCAACGCGCAACACAGACATAGGAGAAAAAATCGCTACGTCTCGTAAGAGATAAAACACTCAAAGAAAAACATCAGAAGTATGGATTACATTAAAATTATGTATATTATTAGAATTGTTTTAATTCATTATTAAAGAACTTCTAAAGCAAATATAATTAAAAATGCTATGAAGGTAGTATTTTGAACTAGAATAGTTTCGGTAGTCGCATTCGATTTCGCGGAAAAGTGTTTGAAGTGTAATTTTCAAATTGTCAATTTGTAGATTGTTATCATTTTAAACAAAACATTAAATTTTAATTTACTTAAACAATATTAGTATTAACACACAGAAAAAATGTGATTTGCGTTGACATTGGAATAACAATAATACCAAAGAGTCAAGGTCAATGATAACTGAAGAAAATATTGCTGTTCCTAAATGTTCATATCCAGGCATATATACGGTATTGTATTTGAAAGAGCGAGATCTAGGACGCGGTTTTTTCAAGCATCTCTAAGCACTGCAGCCATCATTAGCTTATTGTACACCCTAACTAAGAATTTTGCCTATCT